>JAJJMB010002020.1:18732547-18791274 GCA_023531105.1 Papaver atlanticum | reverse complement strand
CCTTTTTGTATATCTGTGGCCGATCGGATGAGCATATCAACCCGTCGCCTCTTTGTATATCTGTCAGCTCGGGCGCCTTTGGCATTCCCGTAGCCTTTTGTAAATTTGTCATCCCGGGCGCCTTTGGCATTCCCGTAGCCTTTTGTAAATTTGTCAGCTCGGGCGCCTTTGGCATTCCCGTAGCCTTTTGTAAATTTGTCAGCTCGGGCACCTTTGGCATTCCCGTAGCCTTTTGTAAACTTGCATTTGTTCAAGCGGTCTCTATGGACCCTTGCTGGCATGGTGCCCAAAGCACGTTACCAGAATTTCTTATTGTATAGCCGGTCATGAGATTCAAGACAAGATGATATTGATGCTGTGTAAAGTTAACCTACACATGCGACTAAATGACATGCATATTTCAAAGCGCAAACATTCGTACTCGAATAAGATCTAATTTAGACGCATGTATACACAAAAGGCGAAGATCGAGATATTATAGAGCAACATGTGAAGTTCGTGGACAGAAAATATTTACCGTTTACACAAGGCATACACTATTAGTATAAACAAATGAGCATATACATCATGTTTTACATAGCATCGACGCGCACAGGTAGATTACAAAGTAAAGCTTAGTAATTCATGCATGTAGATCAATAGAGGGGAGTTAGACATGTGATACAATTACTGGAGAGATGATGAGTAGGTAGTCGGGCATGTGAAATGGAACCTTCATGAAATATAGTAGAACAAGAAACTATTTCGAGTTGAAGGTCTGGACACATCACTTTCAGAGTAATATATGATGTTGTACTTGAGAGCATGCTCTCTCCTTCTCTTTTTTTGAAAGGATTTTGTGACAAATAATTCTTAAGCAAGGGAAATGCTCTTAAAGTATGCAGCCAGTACTAAGATGAGTTACCATGTAACATGAGATGCGAGCATAACACAAGTGAGATTTAAGGCATATGAAATGAAGCAGAAAGGAAAAGCTGATGCTGTGTTATGTCGCTAAGCCGATAAGAGCTGTTGTTGTATATATGCGGCCTGCGTATATGTGATAATTTAAAGCAAGATACATCCATACAGATATCATGTTTTCGGCTGTTAACGCAACCTGGATGTATGATCATTATTAAAACAAGGCACATGAGTTTAACTAAACGCAAATGCATAAAGGAATTCTGGGATAAATGCCCAATAAAGATCAAATTGAGGAAGAAAGACTTACATTTGCATTGAGTAGCGGCACCTGGTTGTTATAGTAGTCAGAGTAGCATCATAGTCGGGGCCAACCCACGGGTACGAGTCTTTTGTCATCTTGAGTTGTTGCTTCTTTCGTATCTTAGCATCCAAAGTTTATGTAAACCCTCCGAGGAAGCCCCATCTGCATGAACAAGCTGGTTCACCTGTAAAGACTATTGACGACATAAACATTGTTATTGTACTCAAGGCGGAGATGACGACAACTAGAGCCGAGCTGTTTGCAATACAAGCTTCTTATCTTTTCTTAACGCCAGTGCATGGAGAACCTTTGATGGTGCCTTTTTTTTTTTTTACATAATTTCTGGATATCTTGTACCATGTAGTCTTCTTCATCGCTTGAAGCTCATTTGAGAGGAAATTGGCACTAAGTGGCGCGTAGGTGAGTAGCACTGATGCCGCGGATGCTGGCTCTCGTGATGGTGCTGGTAGTGGCATACGCGTGAAAAAGAGGGGGCGCTGGTGCAGTGAAGTAGTGCTGCCTGGAGGTATCTGCTCTCAGAGTCGGTCTGGTAGTTGCGTAGAGAGGAGAGGTGCTCATGGTGCTGTCACGAGTTGAGCTGCTTCTAATTGTGCACAATGAAACAGTCATTAGCTTGTGTGGCTTCTGCCACGATTTCGACTGTTGCGGTCAAGACGGTGGTTTGCAGTACTACTGCCTTCATAATCAACACAACAGCTAGGGGAGAGTTGGGGGAATGCTAACCGCCACATACAACTACTGAACTTCTCAATCAACTTAACTCTTGATTTCTTCACTGATCTTCATCATGGATCCTCGACTTCCAACGATTATAGCCCACTTTCTTTAGTTCAATTCTTGCAGCTCTGCATCTCCCGTCACAAACAAGACCACATGTGTTCCAGCCAACAATGCTTCTCAACCACCTGCAATTCACTCTAGAATTCTCAGTGTCACCAGTTCCGCTAGCGATACCCACTTCAGTGCCAGGATTTCAGCTGCGATGTCCATCCTCTTCTTGCACTTCCCTGTAATAATCAGTTCTTCTTCACTTTAGTTTAAGCGTAACTCGAGTTATCCTCCACCACACTCAGCATAAAACAGAAACTAACACAGTCCCTACAATCCTAGCATACATCTACAACATTCCTGCAATGTCCATCCGCTTTACTACCACAACTTCAACTCCAAACTGCAAAATTCAACAGCACCACTAACTCCATCTGATACACAAATTCTCAACTGTAAATTTTTCCTAATTCTTTATCAACATTCACCAATTCCTCTCGATCTCCTTTACAGCTTCGTTAAGTGGAAACCCTTCTGCTTGAACCAAATTTGAGCTATGTCCTTTGTCAATTGTTACCCATCAGCAAACCTTCATTTCTCATTGTTTGTAGAGGAATCTGATTACGACGAATCGGGTCAGAAAAAGCAGATAATTGTAGATCTAGGTTTTGACTTAGAATTAGATTACTAAATCAAAGGAAAATTCGGTTTTTAATTTATGAAAACCCTAAGTGATTTTCCAAATCTTATTTTCGAGATCGATCAATTAGAGATTACAGCAAATGATAACAGGTGGATTAAATCAAGGGGTTGGGAAGAGATTGACTTATATTTCATTGATTATTGTGACGAAACTGCCCGCTGTTAATCCCCAAGTTTTTCATTGATGGTGATCTCGCTATTGAAGGTAGTGAGGAACTATGGTTCCCGTTCTGGATCTTCAGTTGGACGACGAATTTGGTGTAGTCGGAGATGAGGGTGAAGCGCTGCTAGTGTTGTTGGAGAAGAAAGGCATGGGGTTGATGCAAGGCGCGGCGTAAACTAAATTAAGGCGAGAGCCAAGGAGTTGTGGGTAAAAATAGATCAGCGGCTAGAAAAGAGAGAAAATAAAAGAGAGCCAAGGAGGGGAGGAACCGAGATGTTGAGGGAATCAGGCGGCTGGGCTAGGCACGAGCCTCCGGGTGTGGTCGCCAAATATCGAGGGATGAATTTGATTTTGGTTCTACAAGTCCCAGCCACAACACACCCAATTCCCTAAGGGTCTGTTTAGGAGCTTGGAAACGGGATAATATATCCTAGAATAGTTTATCTTAATTTAATTTATGATAACCTTGTTAATGGTTAGTTTTAATGGTGTTTGTCTAAAATTCTATCATATCTTGGGCTAGGTTAACTTGTGTTTGTTTGACTCAAGAAATAGGTTAATATAAATAATTATTTCTTAGACAACTACTTATTTTAAAGGAAAATAACTGGCTAACCCAGGTGAGGATACATGTATCCCAGGTATTTGGAAGAATACCATAACCTCACTTTTTTAACTTCCTAAAATCAAGGAAGGTTTAGTAATCCTTATCCAAGATTGGAATTGCAGTGAGACAAACATATTTTAACCGTTTTTTACTGGATAACCCAACCTAAGAAGGGATATCCAGGGTACCAAACACGACCTAAGAGAAGAGAGAGAAAGAGAGAGAGAAAAAGATCTCTTCTATTGTACTACATGTCTCCTTATATAGACTTTTCAAAAGCCCCTTATTTTATGATATCATGTCACATGTCCTAAACCTCCTTAATTAATACTAATGTCATTCCTTCTCTAATACAACCTGCTTCTTTCCTATTAATTCATCCCTTGTCCTTTCTATCTTATGGATATTTTCTTAGTGGACTTGGGCTTTAGTCCCCAAGTCCCCATGTTTCATGTTGGGTTTTCCTCCCTTTTGGGGGCACACTAGCCCGGCTAAGGGGTAATATTTTTCATGTATCAACACCTATAAAACGAAGAGCTGGTGGTTTTTGGATATTAACTGGTGGTGAATTAGTTTGAGGTGTTGTTAGCTCGAGTATTTTGGATATGAGCTCTGTTGTAGTAGGTTATTGGGGTGAGTGGTGTTGTTTTCAAGTTATAGAGAGGTTGTGAATAACACTGACATAAAGAAGAGCTCAAATCGATATATAAAACTATCAAGAATACAAAGATAAAAAGCGGTCGAGATTTGTCTAGGAGGGAGATAAATCTACGATGACGGTTTGTTCAACTTAAATATAATAATTAAGTACTTTATTATGTTTCACTAATTGTTCATAATAAGTTTAGACCTACTAAAGGTTTGCGACAAGGTGACTCATTGTCACCATTTTTTTTTTTTGGTTGTTGAGGTTGAAAAAGCGGGGGTCTAACAACCGCACCCAATATTTCGTTCGACAATCTGTATGGACTAACTCCAATATAATTCCAACAGAATCAACTAGACAGTCAGACTCAATCAAGGAAATATATCCAAGAGTTATATCTTTGTTTCTCAATGTAATCAGCAAATCATACAGATAGAAATCCGTGAGCCCGATTATTATGAAAAACAACTTGAACGGTACCAAAGACCAATATTCAAGTGTCAATCAATTTCAATCAACAACCAAAGGTTGGATTTACCAATTGATTGAATTGCGCACAACCTGTGATATTTCAATTATATAAACAAATATAATGCGGAAAAGAAATAACACATACACCAGAAGTTTTGTTAACGAGGAAACCGCAAATGCAGAAAAACCTCGGGACCTAGTCCAGATTTGAACACCACACTGTATTAAGCCTCTACAGACACTAGCCTACTACAAGTTAACTTCGGATTGGAATGTAGTTGAGCCCTAACCAAGTCTCACAACGATTAAGGTACAGTCGCATTCCTTACGCCTCTAAATCCCAGTAGGACTCTACGCACTTGATTCCCTTAGCTGATCTCACCCACAACTAAGAGTTGCTACGACCCAAAGTCGAAGACTTGATAAAAAAATCTGTCTCCCACAGAAAAGTCTATTCTGATCGATAAATCTGTCTCCTACAGAAGGTATATTTAAATAGACTTTTCTGTGGGAGACAAATTTATCTATCAGAATAGACTTTTCTGTGGGAGACAGATTTGTTTATCAAGTCTTCGACTTTGGGCCATAGAAACTCTTAGTTGTGGGTGAGATCAGCTAAGGGAATCAAGTGCGTAGAGTCTTGCTGGGATTCAGAGACGTAAGTGTTTTGGGGTAAAAACTGATTCTGCTGGAAATGGTAAATTGGGTGCGCCGCTGAGAAACGAATTTAAATCCTAAACAAATGTACTGCACAAGAGTACTTTAGATTCTAGAGATCAATCTGTACAATTCTGGCATAAACCAAGAAATGACCGTTCCAGTCTTGCTTCGGTAACAAAATGAAGGAGAAGGGTTGATCTTAGGGAGGGAAGCGAAGAAAGTGTTGAGATCGGAATGATGAACTATGAAGGTGTGGATGTTTTATGACTTGTATCAGAATGTGGAACTTGCTTACAGAATGTAAGCTATAAGTTCTTTTTATGTTTTCTGTATACTTGTGTTGATAACCCCTGTTGTTGAAATAGATTGAAAATCTATTTATACAAGTCATAGACGAACCCCCTGATCTCATAGGAAGTGGAAGTAGTTGAGTGATGGAGAAGTGGGGATCGTGTAAAATGGTGAACACTACGTCCCTATTATGAGGGGAAGACTGGTTAGTTTCATTCCCACTACTTCTCTACCATCACTAACTGTCCACCTTTCCCGACACTTTCTTATAATGGGCGTGTTGCACGTCGCACGTTGTAGACCGCCAGACCAATACCCTGATGAACATCCCCCAGTTTGTGACATGTTTGATGTCTCGAGTATTTTGTCGAAAAATATGTAGCAAGTTGTTGAGTGGGTCTTGTCTGCAAGACCTAATTATTTTGACCAATCACGCGCAAGCTAGGCGGCGGGCGGTCATATGCTGCAAGTCAAGTTGGGAGACTTGCCGCAAGAAATAGCATGTATTGCTCTTAGGTTAAATAATTAAGTTATTTGTGAAATCATTGTTTATAAAATATCGATTGTAATCGATGCATATAAAGCATCGCTTTTACGCAAGCACCTCAAAATAATCGATGCATATGAAGCATAATTGTATAGAGTTTTAGAGCACTGCTCGGTCGAAATCGCAAACGTTGCTATCTCAAGCTTGTTTGTCAATATTAGTGATCAAATCTATAAGTTTTGATTTCTAGTCTACTTATAGTTATGTCTCAGACTAGGATAGATTGTGTAGTTGAGAATTAGACTTCACGATGTTCATCAATTGAAGACGAAAAACTACTAAGGATAGCTTGTGGAACTTCATCAACAAAAGGTATGTGGAGACTAAAACTTATCTTTCACTTGGAGTGTTTATTTCTACTCTATCTCCTATATTGAGACAAAAGTCCTAATACTATATAGTTGTCGATTATACACATTTGAGATTTTGAGTTGAGTTTAACTCGCTTACATATTTCTCGGAATATGTGTTGGCAAGCTTTCGCTTCAACCAAGTTCATCTTATATTCTTGACGAAAGTCGAAAGATGATCATGTAAAAATCGGCGAGTAACGTCTTATATGGTTTGTGTGATACAATCATTTGGTGTAGAATTGATATGTTTCGTTATGATTATTTCAATAACTTGAAAATTGCTTTGATGCCAATAGTGTGTGAAAACCGCTATTGTCATCCTCTAAGAAAGTTTCAATGACTGAAATAAGAGTTTAAAATACTTAACCATCATTGGATTATAAACATAGTGTGCATTCTTGCATGTATGTGATCCATGACCGGAACTAAAGTATGCATACCCGTATGCGTACTTGTAGTTGTGAAATTTCGTGTACCAAGTACACATACCGGTACGCATACTTGCATAAGGTATAGGTCCGGGAATTTCTCTTGGGTTTTGGAAGTGTGCTAAGTATGCATACCCATTTGCATACCGGCGAACCCAAACTCAGACCGGCTACTTAAGTATGCGTACCCGTTTGCATACTTGAGTGGTTAAAGTTCTAAAATCGGTTGGCTCATGAACTAATACATTTATATATTAAGGAATACATTCTTTGCAAACCGTGGCTATAATGTTCATGAATTGATTTGAGTGAATCAAACCGATTTTGCTTCAATTGTGTTCTTGTATACTTCTATGAGAATATAGCAATTGAACAACTCTTTAACTAGTTTCATTTGAGTCATTTGAACTAGTTATGGTTAAGATGAATAAGGTTGATATGAGAGTGTTCATATATCTAACATCGGTTATCTACGGTCGCGCTAACATGGTGTACACGTTTAGGTACGGTTACTAAACCTAAATGAGGGTGCATTTCATTTGTTTATAACAAGCTAAGTTCGATCTAACGGTTGAAAGATATTAGCTTGAATATAATCAGGTTTTCATCTAACGGTGAATATTGAATGCTTTGTTACCAAGGTAACTTAGATTGCAAACCCTGATTTGAAAACTATATAAAGGAGAACTCTAGCAACTGGGAAACATAATCCCCACACCTCCTGTGTGATACTATTTGTATAAGCTAGAGTCGTTTCTCCTTTAACCTTACGTTTTTCATGAAACCATGTAGGTTAACGACTTAAAGACTTCATTGGGATTGTGAAGCCAGACCCAACTATTTTCTCTGTAGTTGCGTGATCTGATCCTGTTGATTCTATCGTGTTTGAGTACTATCTTCTCTAAGATTGGCTCGAGATTTAATCTCCGATAGGCAAGATAAAAAGTAGTAACAAACATCTTCGTCTCATCATTTGTGATTCCACAATATCTTGTTTCGCTACCATACGATTAAGATTATTGTGAGGTGATTGATATTTCTAGGCTGTTCTTCGGGAATATAAGTCTGGTATATCAATTGGTTCTTGTTCACCTTGATTTATCAAAATACGGAACAAAACTCGTAGGTATTTCTGTGGGAGACAGATTTATGTATTCCAATAGACTTTTCTGTGTGAGTCAGATTTGTTTATCAAGTCTTCGACTTTGAGTCGTAACAAGTCGTAACAACTCTTTTGTTAGAGCATAGCTCGGTTGAACCCACCAAGCGTTGGTATGTCATGTTTGGTTGTCATATTTTAGTGAATCAAAACTCATTTAAAGAGTCGCTTGATTATTTACTAGAGTCAACTTCGTATAGGTTAGCTATAAAATTACTAGGATCCTAGTTAGTAATTCGCCGCGAATTTTACCGTATTAATCGGGCCAGAATTATACGGCCGTCTAACTGGATTCCCGTACCTAATACGCGTGTTATGTGAAGTTCCGGCCCAGTAAAGCGCATTCGCCCATTTCCTCTTTATTAAGAGAACATACAAAAAATTCGTATGGTGACATTCGATATCAAGACCTCCGGCTTCTTAGTTAAGCACTGAACCACTAAACCAGTCGTCCGTTGGTGATTAAAATGTACTACATTTCATATACATAACCATTTAAACCTAAATAACGTCCCTATTCAACTTTAAATATTATTTTTTAATTGTTTAATATATACCGTATTTTCAGTACCGAACTCAAACTAGTAAATCGAATTATACACGTACGTATGCCATTCCGTACTACTGCCGTATCACGAACCGTTGACCGATTTTTTGACCGAATTTAATTTTTACGAATCCGTATAATACTCGTATGTATCCCGTTCCAAACATTTCCCGTACCCCAAATTGTTAACTAGGACTAGGATATGAGACTTACAAGTATTACGTGAAGACTTGAAGAATGTGAAGAAGTAAAGAGCTACAACGATGACATCATCCTTCCACTTGAGGTTAGTAATATTTGACTTGAACTGTTTCATTCCTAACGTATCTTTCAAGTTGTGCATATTGAAAACATAACTGCAAAGCTGTGAATGATTATACTCTAGTTAGGCATAGTATTAAGGAATTACAATACGAAGTATAACGTCTATCTTTTGAACTTCGTATATAAGACATCGACATAATCGTATGAATGCTATTGTGATTATGTATGGGTATGGGTGAAGATTTCATCCTAGGAAACAATGTTTTTACATTCGTTTAAAGGAAGTACAATTCATAAACTTGTGTTATGAATCGAAAGGGAAATCGCTAGGCTTATTGGTATTGTTATTCATTGCAAATCTTTGGATTACCAATATGTGTGTTTAGTATAACCGCTCATAACTTGTTTATGTATCTTGGTAAAACTATTCACAAGGCCTGACTTTTGTATTGGTATGGATTTTATTAGTGAAACCGATCTTAAGTAATCACCTGAGATGGTATGATCGATTTACTGTAATTGGTATGACCAACTCTAAAGATTGGGGAACCGATCCTAGTAAGAGGTGAAACCGATCACAAGTAGGGTAATCGATCCTTGTAAGAGGTGCAAAAAAATATTAGTGATTGGTAACCGATCCTATGACTTGTGCAACCGAATACAAGTTAGATACCATATATATGTGGTAACCGATCCTAGTACCTAGTCAACCAAATTTTGGAAAGCTAGTGTGACCGATCCTAGTACCCACATGGAGGTAGAACCGAAACTTGTTTTGGTAGAACCGTTTAAACCCATGATTATTGATTTGATAGGATAATCAATCACATAGTTCTTGGAAGTCAGATGAACCAATTCTAAACTTGTTTGGAAGTGTGGCAAATCGGTTCCAAGATTGTAAATATGAAAAAGGATTTACAAAGTAAAGATGTCGACGTACTTTGAACATGTGCAGTAACTCTTATCTTTTATTGTTAAAAGATATTCCTTAATAGCTAAAGGAGAATCCCGGATCGAAATAAATTGAGAATCTTTTAATTAAGGTTTTTAGTTTTATATGCTTTTAATTTCCAGCAATTAAAATGCATATCTTTAGAAAATAAAAATTGGTAATGTGCATTTACTAATTGGAGATTTTCTACTGAGATTTAGATCAATATTTGGACAGTGCATTTCCAGGAATTATGAAAACCGTTTTTTCCCTTATTGCATATCTTTGAGAATATTCGGTTTTGGAAATTCCTTGGTGTTCAAACTTCCTTGGTGTTCAAACTTCATTGGTCTATAAATATTGAAGTTTGCATGTTGAGCAAACTAATCCTCAGAGCCAGCAAAACTACCTAGTTGTGTTGTTATTGGTGGAGCCGTCTATTCGGAGAGGAAAGTACCTTTATTAGGCAAAATCTCTTACGACCGCTCGTTTTAAAGACTTCTTTGGGATTGGGAAGCTCTACGAGTACCGTTGGTGGGAAACTAGATAATTGCAGTTTATTATTAGTTTTCGATTGGTTTGATTGACTAACGGTTGTTGAACTTTGATTGCACCTAGTTTTTTTCTGCTTGAGAATATTCTCTTCTGATATAAGATTCACTAAAACTAGATCGAAGTTTCGACGGGGATCTTTAGACTGTTTGTAGATCTAAAGACGTCTTGTGATAATCCATTGTTAACAGACTCCGTTTTGTGTGTGATTAATCACAAGAGATTCAAGTTGATTGTGTGCAGGTGTTTATTGAAGATCTAAGAAGATTTGAAGACGAAGAAGATTTCTGATTTGGGTTCATAATCTTTGGTGTGCACAAAACTTGATCGGCTGGGGATCCAACTATAATTGGTTTATCTTTTTGATAACCTTGATTGATTAGTTAAGTAGATCCGCATCAATACGTATCTTTGTGATTCGAAGTATTGATTGCAAAATCTTGACAATTACTTTGGTAGTTGTTATTGGATAGATCTAAGAACTTGACAAAGGAGTTTATTGGGATAAACGGAAGAGCCTTTTGTCAAACTCATATCACTTGTTTGAAAAGAGTTGTTACCGAACAAATTTATTATTCCTTTACTGTTTGGAATACGAACCAAAGGAATTGTTCCAAGTGCGTGACTTATTACAAGTTGGAGGCGCAGGGATACAGACGGAACTAGGTGAACTATAGGTTTAGTTGCTTGGTCTCAACTATACGAAGTTGGTTTAGATTTTGTATAGCAGCTTAATCCTTAGAGTATTCAATTCTGGACAAGGTTCCGGGGTTTTTCTGCATTTGCGGTTTCCTCGTTAACAAAATCTTGTTGTGTCTTTTACTTTTCTATTTCCGCAATTATAATTGTTTTGTTATAATTAGAAGTAAAATACACAAACGTTAATTCCTATTTACTTGATAGCAATCCTATTGTGTTTGGTTAAGTCCGAACCTATTATCAAGTAAACATACTTCGTTGTTGTATTGTCTCGATCTTGCATCCATAGTCAATCACACAAGTTATCTTGTTGTCGTATTGTCTCGATCTCGTATCCATAGAGGATCACACGAAGTGTGAACCGATTAGTTGTATTGTCTCGACTCAGTCCATAGACAATCACTTTCGGAAAAAAGACTTATAGGTGGAAAAGGTTTAGATTGAGGTATATTCTGGTACCCTCATCTTTTCAATTGGTATCAGAGCAGGCAAACACGAAAAGATCTAACAATCTGTGTTTGGTGCGATCCAACCTATAAGGTATGAGTCAAAATAAGAAAAGCAAAGCTAAACTTATATAGAACTCAGTTAACGTATGTCAAGATAATTAGAATAAGATCTCAGAGAAGGTCAATGGAAATTGGTCTCGTAAGTCTTTTCGAAAATCAAAGAAAAAGTCTATGACTAATGACTTGATTGTGAATCAGGTTCCTGATCAGAAAAGAATGAATCTGAAACTCAAGAAACAAGTTTTGGATCCGACTCCAATCTCTAGTGAAAAATCGTTTGTTTCCAATTGTGAAAAGAGATTAGATTTACTAGCCTGCCCAAGTTCTGTATTTCTTAAAGTGTTAGAAAGATTTTCAAACATGTTGAGAACTTTTCAGAAAAGGGAAAAACCATTGACAGTCTAGATGATGTCCTAGAACTTATTGTTAAATTGAATGTAAGAATTTGTGAAGGAAAGCGAGAAACACTCAGTCTTCAAAATAATCTGGTAGATTATGTGGAACAAAAATTGGCTCTATGCAATAAAGTTCATCAACAGACTACAGAGTGTGAAATTCTTACACAATCGCTGGAGCATTCACAAATAAGGAATAAGATCCTTATTGAAGATCTTCTTACAGAGACATGTCGAAAGGTATATCTAGACAAGTGTATAGAAAAACATTTCCAACAAGGAATGGATACCTTAAGAGGACATATAGAATGTCTTGAACAAAAGACATCAGCAATCTGTCGGATGGCAGATCAAGACCACACGGGTTCAAGTTCAAGGAACATACCATCCTGGGCACAAGATGTAATCGAGGATATAGCATCTCGCAATATTCCTAATGAAAAGGATGGATTCAAAACCCATACAAGGGATCATGATAATGTCCCCAAAAATAAGGAGGAAGAATTTCCTCAAAAGGAATTTAGTGAGGAAGATCCTCACCTCAACGCTTAATTGCGTTGGAATGTGCATCCTTACAATGCACAATCCACCGATGTAAGGAAGCACACATATCTGGGCAATCTGTATACTATCAATAATCTATTATTCAACATAGAGAGTTTATACAATCTACCTGAAGATGCATAATCTGTCTCCATGTGTAGAAAAGTTTTCTTGCAAACAACTTGTGTAAACAGGATAAGTTTCATTTCTAAAAGTATCTCTTGATACTAATCTAGAAGATAATTTTTTTCCGAAGAAAGTTGTGAATCAGTAACACATAAGATGCGAA
The DNA here is from genome assembly GCA_023531105.1 of Papaver atlanticum. Lineage (NCBI taxonomy): Eukaryota > Viridiplantae > Streptophyta > Magnoliopsida > Ranunculales > Papaveraceae > Papaver > Papaver atlanticum. The sequence goes on along the minus strand of JAJJMB010002020.1, from coordinate 18,778,522 downwards.
AATCTTTTCAAATCTTGTCAGAATTATGTATTTAAGGCTGACATCTATGTTTGGTATGTGTTAAAGATATTTCAAGTATATGTACTCAACGTATCTGAGAACTTATGCTAAAGGATATATTCTCAAACCAGATCTCAAGCAAAACTTCTGAAATCCTTGAGTGGAATGACTTGTAAGGAAACTGTTCATCTTGAGGATACCCTCAATAAATATGGTTGTGAAGATATAGAAAATGAAAAGGAAGATGTGACTCATCTCCTTGTCCAAAACAGTTTGGATGCTAAGATTGTTATTATCAATCTTCGACAAGTCCTCCTCAGTACTATTGAAACTCATCATAGAAAGGCAGCACTACTAAGAACTGTTATCCGTAACCAAAGAAAGTTGATTAAACTTAGAATCGGTAATAGGGAGTATGCTCGGAATATTAATCGGAAGGTTAATGCTTTAGCCTGTGAACATAATCAAGGTACTGTGTGCAGAATTCGAGATATCAGTCGTGATGCTGTTGATGAAAATCCTGAAAAAATTGAGGAAATTGAAGATGATCTTTGAAAAATCTGTTGAAAAATAGGGATTAGCTTTTGATGATTTCAATAAAGTCTATTATGAATAAAACTATCTTATTTATGAATAAAATTATTAGTTTATAATTTTTCTGTGATAGTTTTCGATTACATAGCCTGTGCTTGAATGCTTTATTTTATTGTTATGTATGTTTATGGGATGTTTGATTTTGGTTTTCATGACCTTAATATTCGATCTCATATGGTGTGAACCCTTATGGTTTGGGTGACTTTTTGGTTTAGCAGGATTAAGTTCTAGCCCATGTTGGTAGGCTTTATCAAAGGATCATAAGGGGTTCTGATTGAAACTAATATGTGAAAAAGTCATAATATGTTGAATCTTTTGGTTTGGCATAAAAGCATATGTGTTTCGGGTTTTCAACTTTTGTATTGCATTAGTTAAAACCGGTTTTCAACCTTTTTCTGGTAAAGGTTGGTCTTTGTTGTTGTTCTTTTGTCTTGCGAGAGGACGACAACACAACGGGGGAGAGTTCTATCTTGAACTGGCGCTTAATGACACATCTTTCTAGGGTGAAGAGGATGCGGAATTTGAGGTAACGAATTTGTTAGTTAATCGTTTTCCTGTTTAAGAAAAGCCTGATTTTATTGCATATATTTATTGCTTTGCTTAACAAAATCTCGGTACAATTGATGTTTATTCCATTATTTGTGTATGGATGTGTGTGTGATTCAATTGTTTCCGGTTAAGAAAAACTATTGTTATCTTGCTTCATTGTTTGGTATCAATTGTTTAGGCTTACAAAATTTTGGTGCAATTGCGGTACTATAATGTCTATGATTGTTTCAATTGCTTCCTGTTGAGGTAAATAATTATGCAAGTTGATTTATGTTGGTTTGTATGAATTGTTTATGGCTTAACAAAAGGGTTTCCGGGATCAATTATTTAGTCCAATTCGATTCCGGATAAGAGAAACTAAGTTAATTACGATCTTAGTTAGACTTATCAAAGTGGAGGTTTCAGTTATTCAAGTCTAATCAAATGCCTTAACAAGAAATGTTAGTTAACTAACCTAGTATTTGTCTTGTTTAAAAGTGAAAGGTCTAAGTAATTATTTGAATAATTAGAACCTGATGAGAAAAATAGAGTTAATTCTGATCTTTATTTTGGTCTTATCGAACAAGCGATTGTATTTGTACAATCGGTTTAGCAAAGAAACTAAGGTGCTTAATCTATTTTTGGTTTGCTACACTATTAAGGAAAATTTCTTCGGGCAATTGTTTCATTGGTAACATATCAAAACAAAATTACTTTGTAGTTTCGGTTTTGATATTGGTTATCAAAAATGGTGTATGGAACCCTTGTGCTTAACTCTTATAGGTTGTGCAAGTCTTTTTAGATTTGTAAGATCCTTTCGGTTTGTCCTTTATTTGCTCGTACCTTTGTCATTTTGTGACAAAAAGGGGGAGAAATATATGGAGTAAACAAGTGATTTGGTATCACTAAGGAAAGGACAATGGTGCTTAAACGTTATATCTAACGAAAAAGTAAAGCATAGACTAAGGGGGAGTAACATATCATATTGATACTTATAGTTACATGAACTACAAAGGGAATAACAAAGACGTGCGGATTTAAAATCTACCTATCTTACCTTTAGGGGGAGTATTAGCTTTGTTATTATAATGTCAACATCGGCATTTATGGATTGAATGTATACAGGTTATTGTGTTGTTGAAACTTGGAATCAAGCGTATGTGTAATGAATTCTTGTAATTTGTTTATCCATATGATGTAAGAGTTTTGTCACTAAAATTTACAAAGGGGGAGATTGTTAAAGCATAGCTCGGTTGAACCCACCAAGCGTTGGTATGTCAAGTTTGGTTGTCATATTTTAGTGAATCAAAACTCATTTAAAGAGTCGCTTGATTATTTACTAGAGTCAACTTCATATAGGTTAGCTAGAATATTGCTAGGATATGAGACTTACAAGTGTTACGTGAAGGCTTGAAGAATGTGAAGAAGTAAAGAGCTACAATGATGACATCATCCTTCCACTTGAGGTTAGTAATATTTGACTTGAACTGTTTCATTCCTAACGTATCTTTCAAGTCATGCATATTGAAAACATAACTGCGAAGCTGTGAATGATTATACTCTAGTTAGACATAGTATTAAGGAATTACAATACGAAGTATAACGTCTATCTTTTGAACTTCGTAAATAAGACATCGACATAATCGTATGAATGCAATTGTGATTATGTATGGGTATGGGTGAAGATTTCGTCCCAGGAAACAATGTTTTTGCATTCGTTTAAAGGAAGTACAATTCATAAACTTGTGTTATGAATCGAAAGGGAAATCGCTAGGCTTATTGGTATTGTTATTCATTGCAAATCTTTGGATTACCAATATGTGTGTTTAGTATAACCGCTCATAACTTGTTTATGTATCTTGGTAAAACTATTCACAAGGCCTGACTTTTGTATTGGTATGACTTTTATTAGTGAAACCGATCTTAAGTAATCACCTGAGATGGTATGATCGATTTACTGTAATTGGTATGACCAACTCAAGACATTGGGAACCGATCCTAGTAAGAGGTGCAACCGATCACAAGTAGGGGAATTGATCCTTGTAAGAGGTGCAACAAAATCTTAGTGATTGGTAACCGATCCTATGACTTGTTGATGAGGTTGTCAACCTATCAATAATAATTCTCTTATGCTACACAATTCTATAAAGAAGTAGTGAGGTAAGTTGAGTTCGTATCCACAGGGAGGTGTGAGTTTTAAGTTATTATGTAAGACAAATTGATGTTGTTGAAAGACACAAATTCTGAAAATTGCAAAGTTTGTAATTCAATTTATGAGATGGAATTGACTAGAGATTCATTCGCCACTACCAAACAAGATATTATTAATCATATAAGTTCTACTTCCAAATAATTTCGATTGTTAACAACTTTAAGACAAGTTATAAGTTCAACTAATCTTTAGACTCCAAAAATCACCACATAGAATAAGTTCTCTAGTGGATTCTAATCAAGTGAACCACCTAAAATATGCTCTCCAGGTGTAATTCAATCAATTGCATTAATATTTGTGAATCAAGTTGCTCCTAGCCACATGCTCGTAAGTTCGACACGTTAACCTAGGGTTATCTTTTACACACTATTGCATACAAAATTCCTTTGCGACAAATAGTGCACCGCTACTTGTGTAAAGATTACTCTAACAATTACGGATTAAAGTTCTTTATAGTAGCATTAGAGTTGCAAACAAAATACCTAATTGCGCACTTAGATACCTAGCAAACACCTCATGGCCATAAGAACAGTAAAAGACAATCAACAAAAGATATTATCGAAAGAATAACTTGCATAAATTGATTAATAAAACATGTTCGGAGTTTTGAAATCCTCTCCAATCAATAAAGTTATTAGCTACTCATAGTTTTGATTTAAGCACAAAAATATATTGAAAATAAATAAGGTTTCAAAGCTAAACAATTGCACAAGCAAACCACTGTGAAGAACTGAGCAGCTGCTTGCAACAAAACAGGTTCAGGAACTGTGCTTCTGTGTAACTTTTCTTTCAGAACTTCTCCCAAGCAGGGTGCAGGCACTAAACTGGTGGTAAAAGAGGTCTTCTTCTTTGTATTCTGCGCCTCTCTTTTATATCTTCTCTGCCCTGTAAAATCGTGACTCGATCAACACCCCACTTCCCTCATTGAATACAAACCCTACAGACTTCTAAATTTCACCCATTCATCTCAATAATCAGCTGCATAGAAAGTACTTGTGGCCTGTTTTCTCGGCAAGAAACTCTTTCATACCTGAAATAAACCAGTACCCATATCTCCATATCCTGTAGGCTTCTAGGTTTAGTCTCATCTGCGGCCAAACATTCACTGGACCCATGGCAACTAGCCTCTGCCAAGTGACCCATCATACACAGCCATCGAGCCAAGAAAATTAACCATGACCACCACAGATTCGACCCATTTCATCCCTGGATTCAACTCAGCAACCAACCCTGGCCATAGACCCAGCAATAAGTCGCACCAATTGTCACCAGCACATTACTTCTTTTTCAGTCAATTCTCTGTCTCCCAATTACCCTCCTATCTGCCTGTACAGACAGAACTTGATTCAAAACATATGCCACCATTACCAGCACCATTGGCTAATCAGTTCCATTCCCGTGTCTCAGCACCTCAACCAAGCTTCTAAAAACTACCAAATACACCTCATCGAACCATGGCAGCAGTAATCTTTTCAGCTTGTCTCAACTGCACAGCAGTAACCAGTCCTTCGTCGTAGCTTCACTAGAGCAGCAGCTAGCAGCTCCAACTGCTTGCACTTTGAACCATAACAACAACACCATCTCATGCCAATTCTTGCCAGTACCAAACCCTTGAATATCAACATCAAATTCCATCAGCAAACACCCATGGCAAACCAGTCTACACAAGCACCTTCCACTATATTCATTAACTGGTTTGAACCCTGATCCAATCAATTCGACAAACACCATCAATTCCTTGTTCATCTTGGTCTCTTCTTGGCCCTGAAAACACTAACTTCACCACCATTCTGTCCCACTCTGTGCAGCAGCAAGCCATCTTCTCGCTGCCAATCATGACAGCACGCGGTTAAACTCGCAGTCAAGAGCTGCTCCTTCAGGAATTTCTACAAGCACAATGTGTGCGTCTCTGCTGGTGATTCAGTCATGAAGTCGTTGGTGATTTATATCACCACTATACGTTCTTCCCTGCAGACAATCGCACATTCAAACAACAACCCATCACTCCATTTCTTCCAGGACTTAAACTAGTCGAAATCATCACCATTTACTACCACAAACAACCATGGCAACGGCTCAACTCCAGCAACACAGTGTATGTCTCATTAAGTTCATTCCTTGGCTGTTCACTCGTACCACCAGCTCCATCTTCTTCAATTCGAACAAGCCATCAAAACCCATTCATTAATTAAGCTCAGATCCCCTTTTCTTGACTGATGTTTATCCAACACTCTCCATAAACTCGAGCTTCAGAAATAGTCCTTCTAGCCGACGAAATTCCTTCCAGATCCATCGAAACCCTTGATGCAGAGGCAAAGGAATTCGCACTTCTTGAACTAATTGAAAACATTGCAGGAACAAATGATGATGCCACCTAATTCCTAGGTTTAGTTTGAGGATAAAAGAAAGTAGCAGCCCCAGAAACTGAGCTGACTGCAATTGATTTTCTTTTGAAACCTAAGTTTCATATCTTCTGAATTATGTTGCCAGAACACACGTGCACGATGTTTTGGGGACTATCCCAAAACAGTGGGGGATTAGTTAGTTATTCAAGTTCACCCTAAATTTTAAGGGGTGTCCTAAAAGATTAGGGAAGACTAATCTGCCCTTATCCTAATTAAGGTTATAACTAATCCTAATAACCCACTAATTTAACCACTACCCACTAATCTAACCCTCTAAATTAAAACCAAAAATCAGTTTCAAAACATATTCTTTTCTTTTATTCTTCTTCTTCTCCAACATCAACCAAGAAGTCCGATTCGAGTAAAATGAAAATCCGCAGGTAATTTCCTTCATACCCATTCCTTTTAATCGTTTTTTGTTGAAGAAATCGATTAGAAATCATCAAAAACCATAGAAAATGGTAGTTACAGTATAGATTTCGGCTAGGAGAAATTTTGAAAACCCTAGATTTTGGTAACCGAACTTTCAATATGAAGAACAGTTCGGCCAAGTAGGAATTTTTAGGTAACCGAACTATGTAGTTCGGTAAGCTCGCAAAAAAAAAATCGTAACCGAACTCTTTCTTTATATGCGAAATTTGATAAAATATAGTTCGGTTACTTCGCAATTTCTATGGGGTAACCGAACTTTGATCTGTCAACACCAAACTTGTAGTTCGGTGACTTCGCAACTTATACTAGATATTGCGATCTTGCCGAACTTGTTCTTTGGAATTTTCTATGGTATAGTTCGGCAACATAATTACTACACTCGACTAAACCGAACTACAAAGTTCGGTTAGCTATTCAATGATCGTGATTTGCGATCTTGCCGAACAAAAAGTTCGATAACAAAGGGACTAAACTCGACTAAACCGAACTATTAACTGTATACTCTATAAAATTAGTTCGGCAACGTTTTCTGGAAAAAGATAACCGAACTCTCAAAAACCTCCATTAAAACAGAGTTCGGTTACCTGCGTATGCTGAAATGAGTAACCGAACTGCACATACAGGAGAGTTCGGCTACCTGTTTTGCAGAATTGCTAACCGAACTACTTTGACCTAGCCGAAATTTCTTCCTGAAATTTTCGATTTGGCCAATTTTTTGCACAATTCAAGCTACATTAACTAAATTTGATCCATACATGAGTACCCATAACTTCATCTTCTGGTTGTGGCCGATAAAATTCATCATTTGGGTTCTTCCCTCTTTTTCTTCATCTTTTTTTTTTCTTCTTCTTCTTCTCTCTCAATAATTCTGATTCTAATAAAACTATCCTATTAATAACTCACTAATCACTAACTAATCAGTAATTAATCATTACACTAAAACTAACTAATCAATAAACTAACTAATTTAATTACCAAGGGTAAATTTGGTATTTAAAAAAAATTTAGATAAGGGGTGACCCAAAATTACTTCAAATATCCACCCCCCAATTGGAAGAGTAGTCCCCCACTGTTTTGGGGTAGTCCCCAAAACATCGTTCATTCCTGTGGTGGTGAAGTTCATTTCTTCTACCAGAGTAGAAATTACCTGAGCCATTGGTATTTTTAAGCCCATTACAAACTGGCCAGCAGGTCCAGTACCCAATTTAGCCACCACACAAGTTCCATTTTGGTGTAACCAAATTGAAACTATGATGGGTACATGTCTTGGGAATTTTCCTGATATAAAACATTTAAGAGAAAAATATTAGTGGTGTTTTTCCTTTCTTTTCGCAACTTCAATCCATTGTACCTGAAAACATAGAAAAGATGCGTAATAGACAAAATTTCAAGAAAACTAATAAGAAAAGTGTAAGAAATCGTTATCGAAATTGGGTGTTTTAGACACCTACCAAATTCCCCCAAACTTAATCTTTGCTAGTCCTCGAGCAAATTAAATTAATCTAATATACAACAACTCCATTTCGTCGAGGCTACGGTTACTTTTAGACACATATCACTTGTGTAACCGAATACAAGTTAGATACCATATATATGTGGTAACCGATCCTAGTACCCAGTCAACCAATTTTTGGAAAGCTAGTGTGACCGATCCTAGTACCCACATGGAGGTAGAACCGAAACCTGTTTTGGTAGAACCGTTTAAACCCATGATTGGTGATTTGATAGGATAATCAATCACATAGTTCTTGGAAGTCAGATGAACCAATTCTAAACTTATTTGGAAGTGTGGCAAATCGGTTCCAAGATTGTAAATATGAAAAAAGATTTACAAAGTAAAGATGTCGACATACTTTGAACATGTGCAGTAACTCTTATATTTTATTGTTCAAAGATATTCCCTAATAGCTAAAGGAAAATCTCGGATCAAATAAATTGAGAATCTTTCAATTAAGGTTTTTAGTTTAGATGCTTTTAGTTTCCAGCAATTAAAATGCATATCTTTAGAAAATAAAAATTGGTAATGTGCATTTACTAATTGGAGATTTTCTACTGAGATTTCGGTCAATATTTGGACAGTGCATTTCCAAGAATTATGAAAACCGTTTTTTCCCTTATTGCATATCTTTGAGAATATTCGGTTTTGGAAATTCCTTGGTGTCCAAACTTCCTTGGTCTATAAATATTGAAGTTTGCATTTCTAGCAAACTAATCCTCAGAGCCAACAAAACTACCTAGTTATGTTGTTACTGGTGGAGCCGTCTATTCGGAAAGGAAAGTACCCTAATTAGGCGAAATCTCTTTCGACCGTTCGTTTTAAAGAATTCTTTGGGATTGGGAAGCTCTACGAGTACCGTTGGTGGGAAACTAAATAGTTGCAATTTATTATTAGTTTTCAATTGATTTGATTGACTAACGGTTGTTGATCTTTGATTGCACCTAGTTTTTTTCTGCTTGAGAATATTCTCTTCTGATATAAGATTCACTCAAACTAGATCGAAGTTTCGACGGGGATCTTTAGACTGTTTGTAGATCTAAAGACGTCTTATGATAATCCATTGTTAACAGACTCCGTTTTGTGTGTGATTGATCACAAGAGATTCAAGTTGATTGTGTGCAGGTGTTTATTGAAGATCTAAGAAGATTTGAAGACGAAGAAGATTTCTGATTTGGGTTCATAATATTTGGTGTGCACAAAACTTGATCGGCTAGGGATCATACTATAATCGGTTTATCTTTGTGATAACCTTGATTGATTAGTTGAGTAGATCGGCATCAATACGTTTCTTTGTGATTCGAAGTATTGATTGCAAAATCTTGACAATTACTTTGGTAGTTGTAATTGGATGACAAAGGAGTTTATTGGGATAAACAAAAGAGACTTTTGTCAAACTCATATCACTTGTTTGAAAAGAGTTGTTACCGAACAGATTTGTTGTTCCTTTACTGTTTGGAATACGAACCAAAGGAATTGTTCCAAGTGCGTGACTTATTGCAAGTTGGAGGCGCAGGGATACAGACGGAACTAGGTGAACTATAGGTTTAGTTGCTTGGTCTCAACTATACGAAGTTGGTTTAGATTTTGTATAGCGGCTTAATCCTGAGAGTATTCAATTCTGGACAAGGTCCCGGGGATATTCTGCATTTGCAGTTTCCTCGTTAACAAAATCTTGCTGTGTCTTTTACTTTTCTATTTCCGCAATTATAACTGTTTTATTATAATTAGAAGTAAATACACAAACGTTAATTCCTATTTACTTGATAGCAATCCTATTGTGTTTGGTTAAGTCCGAACCTATTATCAAGTAAACATACTTCGTTGTTGTATTGTCTCGATCTTGCATCCATAGTCAATCACACAAGTTATTTTGTTGTCGTATTGTCTCGATCTCGTATCCATAGACGATTACACGAAGTGTGAACCGATTAGTTGTATTGTCTCGACTCAGTCCATAGACAATCACTTTCGGAGAAAGGACTTATAGGTTGAAAAGGTTTAGATTGAGGTATATTCTGGTACCCTCGTGTTTTCATCTTGGTTGTGGGTGAGATCAGCTAAGGGAATCAAGTGCGTAGTATCCTGCTGGGATCAGAGACGTAAGGAGCGCAACTGTACCTTGAATCAATGTGAGATTGATTAGGGTTAAACTACAGTCCAGTCCGAAGTTCATTGGTAGTATGCTAGTGCCTGTAGCGGTTTAATACAGTGTGGTGTTCAAATATGGACTAGGTCCCGGGGTTTTTATGCATTTGCGGTTTTCCTCGTTAACAAAATTCTGGTGTTTGTGTTATTTCTTTTCTGCATTATATTTTGTTATATAATTGAAATATCACAGGTTATGCGTTAAGATCAATCAATTAGATAATCCAACCTTTGGTTGTTGATTTAAATTGATTGACACTTGAACATTGGTCTTTGGTATCGTTCAAGTTTTTTCACATAATAATCAGGCTCGCGGATTTCTATCTATTTGATTTGCTTATTACATTGTGAAACAGAGATATAAACTCTTTGATATACTTTTCTCTAGATTGAGTCTAACTGTCTAGTTGATTATCTTGAAAGTATATTGGAGTTTTCCTATTCAGATTTCCAAACAAAATATTGGGTGTGGCTGTTAGACCCCCGCTTTTTCAATTGGTATCAGAGCAGGCAAACATATTAAAGACTTTATAAGTTTGTGTTTGTAGCGATCTGAATATGGACAGAAGTGCTATCTCCATAAACGTACCACCAGTCTTCATATGGCTAACTTCTGTTAACTATTATTGAGCCAACAAGGTGTACACGTTTAGGTACGGTTACCCATATCTAAATGAAGTCACCTTTTATTTGTGTGTTACAAGCTAAGTTAGATCTAACGGTTGAAAGATATTAGCTTTAGTCTAATCAGGTTTTCATCTAACGGTAAATATTGAATGCTTTGTTACCAAGGTAACATTGATTGCAAACCCTGATTTGAAGACTATATAAGGGAGAACTCTAGCAATTTGGAAACCTAATCCCCACACCTCATGTGTGATACTAGTTGTAACTAGAGTCGATTCTCCTTTAACTTAGGTTTCTCTAAAACCATTATAGGTTAACGACTTAAAGACTTCATTGGGAGTGTGAAGCCAGACCCAACTATTTTCTTTGTAGTTGCATGTTCTGATCTTGCTATTTTATATCTATTGAGTACTATCTTCTCTAAGATTTGCTCGAGATTTAATCTCCGGTAGGCAAGATAAAAAGTAGTCACAAACATCTTCGTCTCATCGTTTGTAATTCCACAATATCTTGTTTCGCTACCATACGATTAAGATTATTGTGAGGTGATTGATATTACTAGGCTGTTCTTCGTGAATATAAGTACGGTGTATCAATTGGTTCCTGTTCACCTTGATTTATCAAAAGACGGAACAAAACTCATACGTATTTCTGTGGGAGACATATTTATCTTTTCAATAGACTTTTCTGTGTGAGACAGATTGGTTTATCAAGTTTTCGAATTTGGGTCGTAGCAACTCTTAGTTGTGGGTGAGATCATCTAAGGGAATCAAGTGCGTAGAGCCTTGCTGGGATACAGAGGCGTAAGGAACGCGACTGTAACTTGATCAGTGTGAGATTGGTTAGGGCTCAACTACATTCCAGTCCGAAGTTAACTTGGAGTAGGCTAGTGTCTGTAGCGGCTTAATACAGTGTGGTTTTCAAATCTAGACTAGGTCCCAGGGTTAACTTGCATTTTCGGTTTCCTCGTTGACAAAATTTTTGGTGTTTGTGTTATTTCTTTTCCACTTTATATTTTCTATATAATTGAAATATCACAGGTTGTGCGTAGTTCAATCAATTAGATAATCCAACCTTTGGTTGTTGATATAAATTGATTGACACTTGAACATTGATCTTTGGTACCGTTCAAGTTGTTTCATATAATAATCAGGCTCGCGTATTTTTATCTGTTTGATTTGCTGATTACATTGTGAAACAAAGATACAACTCTTGGATATATTTCCATTGATTAAGTCTAACTTTTTAGTTGATTCTCTTGGAATTATATTTGAATTTGTCCATACATATTGCCTGAACGAAATATTGGGTAAGGTTGTTAGACCCCCGTTTTTTTAACTAGTTCAGTCAGGGTGGAATTATCCTTAGAGTTATTCCTCGACTTTAGCACTGTAGTTAAGATGTAATAATAGTTGTTGATGCAGTTATCAGGGATTGGCCTATTAAAGACCAATTATTTTTCTCCTGTGAACTCAGTGAATGAAAACCAATTTTGTTTTCAATTGAAAGTAAGGCTTTGATTCTTCAGAGAGAAAGCAGCTTGCTGCTATTATCTTCCATTTCATCTTGTAGTTGTACTTGGGTACACTACAATTGGTATCGGACTCTCATCCTGGCACCTGTCGTCATGGCTTACAAAGAAAAACTTCAGGAAATCACCACCGCTGTTAATCAAAATTCTGAGTATATCATCGAAATAAAAGATGAGATTGGTTCAATCAAATATGAGATTGGTTCTTTGAAGACCTCTGTCAGTAATTTGTATTCAAAGCTTAGTATTATTCTCAATTTACTTGAGACTAATCAACCACAGCACCAGGATTCAAATCACCATTCAGATCTGAATTCATCTGGTGATTCTCATCCCCCTCCTAGTGGTTCCTTCAATGACCTCCATCAGCTCATCAAGAGTTTCAATCCTCCTGCACATGGTAAATTTATTCGTACCCCAAAGGTAGATTTTCCAAGATTTAATGGTACAAACCCTCGTGGATGGGTTTTTAAATGTGAAAGATATTTTCACCTTCAAAAATGTCTTGATGAAGAACCTGTTAATATGGATGCAATACACTTCGATTCTCAAGTTGACCCATGGTATCTAAACTTCCAACAAGGTAAAGAATCTATTACTTGGGATACTTTCGTTCAGGATTTATGTGATAGACTTGAAGATGTTGCTCAAGATAACTATGTGGGTAGTTTTAATAAACTTTCTCAAACAACCATAGTTGAGGACTATTATGATAAGTGGGAGCATTACAAAAGTTATATGGTTGCTAACAATCCCTCTCTTCCAGAGAGTTTTTATACATTGAGTTTCATTAATGGCTTAAAAGAAGAGATACACACTGTTGTGCAAATGTTTAAACGAGATGATACTTCCACAGCTTTTTACCTGGCTAGAATGCAACAAGCTTCACTACATCATCAACCTAGACCAGTTAAATCATTTTCTAAGCCATTTGCACCTGCCCCATTATCTGTTTCCCACCCACCTTCTACCCTCAAACCTTTTTTCTCTTCCCCATCTACATATTCCAAAGGAAATGGTTCTTCACCACCACCAATTGTAACTTACTCACTTACCCCAATTACAAATTCACCTGATAACCCTCTACCTCCAGTCAAAAGACTGACTCATGCACAAATGCAAGTTAGAAAGGACAAAGGGCTTTATTATAATTGTGATGAATTCTATAGACAGGGTCACAGGTGTAAAACTCAACAGTTATTCATGTTAATTGCTGATGATGACACAGAAGAGCAAGGAGCATTATCCACTGAGGAAGTTAGATGCGTCTCATTCTGGTGGTGACTCCCTTATTAAATTTCTTTACATGCCTTGAAAGGGAACATTGCTCATTACACTATCAAGATTTCTGGTCATCTTAACAAGTATCCTGTGATTGTCCTTATTGATATAGGAAGTACACATAGTTTTATTGATGCTGCATTAACCTCCAAATTGGGTCTTCATGTGTCTCCTACTGGAAAAATGCTTGTTACAGTTGCTAACGGGGATAACACAGTCAGTCAAGGTATCTGCCAAAACCTCAATTGGAAAATGCAAGGATACCAATTCTCTGCAAATTTAAGAGCCTTGCCTCTAGGTGGATGTGATATTGTCTTGGGAGATGATTGGCTACGCCAACTTGGTGATGTTGTTTTTAACTTCACTCAACTGCCCATTTCTTTTCTTTATCAGGGTAGTCAAATCACACTACAGGGTAACCCTTCTAAACCTTCTCTGAGTTTAATTAGTGGTTCTTCATTCAAGAAATTCATTAAGAGTAATACCCCAACCATCATTGGCCTATTTTTCTCTATATCTACTACCCCTATTACTCCACCCCCTGCAGTTTCTACACTTTTAGAGACTTTTGCAGATGTTTTCGCAGAACCAACTGGCCTTCCACCATCTAGATCACTTGACCATAAAATTCCACTCAAAACTTGGTCTAACCCTACTTCCCAACGGCCTTACAAATGCCCTTATATACATAAGTCTATAGCGGAGTCTTTGGTATCTGAGATGCTATCCACTGGTGTGATCCAACACAACCATAGTTCATTTGCTGCTCATATCCTCTTAGTAAGGAAGAAAGATGGTACTTGGCGTTTTTATGTTGATTATCGTAAACTCAATGAAATTTCAGTCAAAGATAAATTTCCAATACCTCTTATTGAAGAGTTGTTAGATGAGTTGAATGGTTCTGTGATATTTTCAAAGATAGATCTTCGTTCTGGCTATTACCAAATCAGGGTTTATGTACCAGACATTCCCAAGACTGCTTTTCGCACTCATCAGGGCCACTACGAGTTCAGGGTCATGCCATTTGGGCTTACTAATGCCCCTGCAACCTTTCAAGCCCTCATGAATGGGGAGTTTCAACCATATCTTCGTAAATTTGTACTTGTGTTTTTCGATGACATCTTAGTTTACAGTCCATCCATTGAAGCCCATGTAGAGCATCTGCAGCTTACACTGTTCTTATTAAGGAGGCATTCCTTATTTGCAAAGATGTCTAAATGTGCCTTTGTTCAGCCAAAACTTGAATACCTTGGTCACATTATTACTGCTAGTACCATTTGTAAGCCACTTACTGATATTCTCAAGAAGGACTCTTTTTCTTAGACTGATGATGCCACTCATTCCTTCTCTTCTATCAAACATGCCATGACTTCTGCACCAGTTTTAGCACTACCAGATTTTTCTCAGCCATTTACTCTTGATACCGATGCATGCTCAAGAGGGGTTGGAGCTATGCTTATGCAGAATAGTAAACCCATTTCCTTTCTCAGCAAGCCATTGGGTCCTAAAGCATTAGCCTTGTTTACATATGAGAAAGAATTTTTGGTCATTGTCATGGCTGTTCAAAAAATGGAAGCATTATTTAAGCAGTCAGCAGTTTATTATTCATACAGCCCAGCAGAGCTTGAAGTACTTAATGGACCATAAGTTATCTACTGCATTACAGCAAAAGTGGCTAGTCAAATTGATGGGTTTTGACTATGTCATTAAATACAAAAAAGGAATGGATAACAAGGCTGTTGATGCCTTGTCTAGAATACCTACTGCTGCTTGTTCAGCCTTATCCTTATCTCAGCCACAATGGGTCCAAGATATTCATTCTAGCTATGAGTCAGACATAGCATCCCAGCAACTTATTACTCAACTCACTGTGACTCCATCTCAGGGCAATTACTCTTATACACAGGGCCTCTTGAAATTCAAAGGGAGACTTTATATTGGCTCATGTACTGCACTCAGATCATCCATTTTACATTCCTTGCATGCTTCTGCTATAGGAGGCCATTCAGGCATACAAGGTACTTACCACAGGGCTAGAACCTCATTCTTTTGGCCTAATATGAAGAATGATATCATTCAATTGGTCACCACTTGTGATTTCTTCCAATGTAACAAGAGAGAAACTTCACTTCCAGGTGGTCTACTATAACCCCTTCCTATACCTGATACTGCATGGCACCATATCTCATTAGATTTCATAGAAGGGCTACCAATGTCTTTTAGGAAGAATGTCATTTTAGTGGTTGTGGACAGATTGACTAAGTATAGTCACTTTATTCCTCTTGGCCACCCATTCACTGCTATTATAGTTGCTAAGGAATTCCTTTCTCATGTGTTCAAGCTTCATGTACTTCCTAGTTCCATTGTCAGTGATAGAGATAAAATTTTCATTAGCCAATTCTGGCAAGCACTATTCAAATCCTTAGGAACAAGACTGAAAATCAGTTTTGCGTACCACCCTCAAAGTGATGGCCAGACTGAAATAAAAAATGCCTGTGTTGAACAGTACTTGAGGTGTATGACAGGTTCTCGTCCTAAGCAGTGGGTACAGTGGTTAGCCATAGCTGAATGGTGGTTTAACACCGACTACCACACCAGCTTGAAGATGTCCCCCTTTCAAGATCTATATGGTTATGCTCCACCTCATATAGTTTTTCCTATTCCTACATCTACTTTTGTTGCAACAGTGGAAAATTACTTACAAGAGAGGGACATCATGCTGCAACTGTTAAAAGAAGAACTCTCCAAGGCCCAGAGAAGAATGAAGTTTTTTGCAGATAAAAAAAGGTCTGGTAGAAATTTTGAGGTGGTTGATCTGGTCTTCTTAAAGCTCCAACCTTACAGGAAAACATCAGTGGTTGTGAGAAGGAACCTCAAACTTTCTGCAAAACATTTTGGTCCTTTTGTAGTCCTGCAAAGAATTAGAGTTGTTGCTTATAAACTCAAACTTCCTGTGGGGTCTAGGATACACCCAGTTTTTCATGTCTCTTAACTGAAGAAGAAAATTGGAGTACAGACAGTTTCATCACCTCAATTACCTTTAGTGGATCATGCAGACCAGTTTTTGAGTGAACCTGTTGTTGTTCTGGACACTAGAACTACTGTCAAGGGTACTTCCCACATTCACCAAATCTTAGTCCAATGGTGCCATTCAGATCCTACTGATGCTACATGGGAGGATGCTGCTCACATCCAAGCTTAGTTTCCAGATTTTTATCTTTGAGGACAAGGATCTATAAATGAGAGGGGCAATGTCATGTTCTACATGATTCATTTTTACTTAACTTGTAACTGAATAACTTTGAATGGGGTGTAACTAGTTCAATTAGGGTGGAATTATCCTTAGAGTTATTCCTCGAGTTTAGCACTTGAGTTAAGATGTAATAATAGCTGTTGATGCAGTTATTAAGGATTAGCTTATTAAAGACCAATCATTGTTCTCCTGTGAACTCAGAGAATGAAAACCAATTTTGCTTTTAATTGAAAGTTAGGCTCTGATTCTTCAGAGAGAAAGGAGCTTGCTGCTATTAGCTTCCATTTCATCTTGTAGTTATACTTGGGTATACTACAAATCGTTGGCACTAGCTATGTGTAATCACAATATTTGCTATTCTAAACCCTAGTTATCCTTCTTAAAACACAAGAATAAATTCTCGTAAGAAGTTTCCTAGACATTAAGATTCTTGAAAAATTCTTTATCGTCCCCGAACTCCTTGCATATAGCTTTGTAAGAGGAACATATCCCAAAAACATTAGCTTCAAAGTCATAGCGGTTTTGATTTTATTCACAAAAATAACGTTCAATGTGTGAGATAGTGTGAGAATAAAAGTGTGAGGAGATCCTTGGATATAAATGTACTTGTCTTCTTGCTAGATTGATGTAGTGGCAAAGCAATGCCAGCATTCATATGATGTGAAAAAAGAAAAGAAAAAGATGAAGCAGCCACCAACTAGGGAATTATCATTGGAAAAATCATAGACAAGGATGATGTTGTCTTTGAAACTGTCCAAAAAGAAGTCAACATAATATGGGGGCGTTATAAAAAAATTTGGTATCTATACTATGGGGAAAAACTTGTTCGTGTTCAAGTTCAAGATGAGAAAGACCATGCTGAAGTCCTCAAAAATGTGTCGTGGATTATGAATAAACCTTTAGTCATTCTGAGAGATTATGATATAAGTTTCTCAGTTCTGTTCAGGGGCTCAACCTTGAACACATTGATGCTGGTATAATCGAGAAGTTGTGCATGGATAGAGGAAGAGTAATCCAACAAGAAATACACGGTTAGAGGAAGAGTGGTGAATGTCAAAATTGATGTTGATATAAGAAAAGTAAAAACAATTGAAGAGGGGTAATTGGCTTTATACAGCGACTGGACAAAATAAATGGGTTATATATCACTTTGAAAAGCAACCGAGAAACACATGTCCTCATTGCTACGTTCTGGATCATGACGATTCAAAATGTGAAGAAATTGCCTATGGTTTGTGGATTTTCAGGAAGCCGGGGATGAATTTCAAGACCTGTATAGTGCTAATCTTCACAAGATTGAAGAAATGCTTAATAACTCTGATGGGCTTGTTAACTCGGATGGGCCGGAAGATATTGAGTCAAATTACTCTTTTCTTATATATTTTGTTACAGGATGGACCAATTTTCATTGGTGGTGTAATAGTCATTACTCTTTTCTCCACATATGTTTTATCATCTTGGGTTTTGTTTTTGTTTTTGTTTATAACAAGTGGTAATTCAGTTTACTTTCTTGGGTTTTTTTATAGGGTTTCAACTTTCAAAATGTCAATTCCTTTTTCCAATTCTAATTCTTCTTCTCAAGGTCATCTTCCACCAGCTTTCAGAATATTTAGACACTACAAAGAAAAGTGTGAAGATATATCTCTAGACAAAACTGCACATTGGGAAATTGATGAACCAGGTCCGGCACCACCTTTCATTATTCTAGTTCAAGGACCTCCCCAATGTCTGTAAGACAGATTCACTTTTCTGACTTGATGTCATTTCATACTTTAGGGCAGAGAGATAATGACATGACTGGCTAGAGTACTGATTAACCATCATATGTGCTGTCTTAATAATGCTGTTGTAGGTTGTGAAGTCCTTGCTGATTAAATCTCTAGTCAAGCATTATACCAGTATGGAACATATATATTATGAATGATATCCTGTAAGATTTGGTTATATGCTTACTGAATACACTAATTATTTATAGGTATGTAGGGGGATAACTTATTATTGGTTATGCTTAAATCTCTCTCTTTTCTTTTCTTTAGGTGACAAAATCAGGCTAGAGTTTTTCAAATACCCGATGATATTAATGCCATGATCGATGTTGATGCTGTGTTGTTACTGGCTGTATTTGAAGCGGTGGGTTGGTTAGTTTCTTTGTCTATACCACATTCCTATATAGTGTATAAATAAGCAGGGATTTATTTCGATTAAAACTGCTTTTGTCGATTTCAGGAAACATTCGAGTTCTTAACCTTTTACAAGCACACGGCTTTCCAAAGGTTATGGGTGTTCTTATGCATCTTGACGAGTTCAGAGATGAAACAAAACTGAATAAAACCAAAGAGCGTCTCCAGGTTCATTTCCGGGCTGAAATATAAGGATCAACAGTACTTTATCTATCTGGTGTTGATGGTCACGAGTTGTAAGTCTCTTTTGATTAATAATACAAAGTCGCTTCCTGTAATTCATGCACCTATCTTATAAATAGTTACTCATTTTGTGAAAATGTTTTCTCTTACTTTGAATCTGATAGACTCACATTTTCAGTTTCTTTTTCACTCTATGGTTATAACAGGTACAAAATGTGCGAAGTACAACAACAACTGGCAGAAGACATTTCGATGCTCCAATTCATTCCCTCGTCATGGCGAGCGGCACATCCTTATGTTGGTATATTGTTTTGAAGATGTTACTCCTCTAGAAAAAGTGCAGGAGGATGCAAATTGCAAGAGAAATATTAAGAGCGGAGCTAAGGTACTTCCTTTAATTAGGTTAATGCGAGTTTCTCAAATCTTGATATCTTTCATCTATGAGACATCGGATATTCCATTATTTTTCGAAGCTAGAAATTTACTTTCTGAACTTATTCTTGTTCTGCGACCTTGTCAGGCATATCATGATGTACTTCATGTTGCTGTCAGTTTTTTAATAAGACGATATCTTATTGTTAGAACATTTGTAGACGTTGCATGGATACGTTTCATTGCTTGTATCTAGGAACTTGGTTAGCTTTCACATAAAGCTTGTGTAAAGCCAAAGAATGAGAGGGAAACTGCCATTCGTGGTGTTTGATGCTGGAAACAAACCCAGTAACTTTGCTGCATTTCTTCTATTTTGCTGTTTCTGCTGTAGACTAGATCATCTGCCTTGCGGTTTCTTCTTTCTAGATGTATGAGGGGCTGTAGATACCATCACTTTCAGTTTCTCTCTGTAGGCCAATTCTTTCCCCCTGGGTGCTTCTACTCATTTGTAATGTTCAAGTTTGTTGTACTAGGTTTTCAGTTATTTAAACCTGAAATGACAGTTTTTCGTTATATTAGATGTTGTTCTTGTGGAAACTTCAGGTAATGTAGAAAAGAGACTCTTATATAAGGAAAAGAGCATACTTATTGTTTTCAGTTCTTCTACCACACACTTCATTTGCACTTTTATTCACCAAATTGACTTAAGGTTGACTTACGGTGTTTTGGAACAGGTGCATATTGCTGTGGCGGTGTTTTTCGTTTAGCTGGTGTTAGATGCACAATTGATCCTTTCCCTTTATTGTCTGAGATGGAAAAGGACAACGATTTGTTGGGCTAACCCACCTGGAGAATGAGAGTTTCAGGACAGGGACCTATCTAAGGTTGGAGGTTCATGATATTCCTTTCCAGATGGTTGAAAGTTTTGATCATTGTCATCCTGTTCTCATTGGAGGTATCAGTCTTGAAGAGGACATTGTTGGTCTTATGCAGGTTATTTTGCCTTCTCTATTTTTATTTTTCTTATTCGAAGTAAGCCTTTTGAAAATTTTCACTCATTAATATTTCTGTTAACTGAACTCTGTTTGCCAGCCTTTTTGATCATGTGTTCTTTCAGGCGAGACTTAAGGGACATAAAT
This sequence comes from Papaver atlanticum, assembly GCA_023531105.1. Classification (NCBI taxonomy): domain Eukaryota; kingdom Viridiplantae; phylum Streptophyta; class Magnoliopsida; order Ranunculales; family Papaveraceae; genus Papaver; species Papaver atlanticum. The sequence goes on along the minus strand of JAJJMB010002020.1, from coordinate 18,758,142 downwards.
GGCATATGCAACTGTTGAAGTCAGGAGAGCCAGTCACCATATCAGCTGGTTGGAGATGTTACCAGATAAAACCTATTTATGCCAGGGAAATCGACAATGGACGGCATAAAATGCTCGGGATTGGCGGAAATCGACAATGGACGGTATAAAATGCTCGAGTTCAATCCCGAACATGAGCACCGTCTTGCGATGCTTCGGGACCCTGCTGCACCTCCTTTTACTAGGACTGCTGTTTTTCAGAGTAACAAGGTCTGGTGAATTCCGCTTGAACTTTGTACTTGTTTAATTTATATTGCAGCGAAAAAGCGTATTTCAACTATTGGAAGTTAACGGACCAACGAAACTCTTCGTACTACTTGTCCTTGATTCCTATAAACTATCTGGGCAAAAAAAATTCTTCTTCTGGTAACTATCTAATTTTACAATTTAAATGGATAAGAGTCATATTCAGCTGTGGTATTCTCTTTCGAATAGTTTTCTCTTTTTTTATTTTGCAATTTGCATTTGCCATCTGTGCTAGTTTGGTGAACACAACAAGCATGTTACCTGAATGGTTTTTCTTATTAACGAGCTTTTCTAATATAAGGGTTCGATGTGAACTATTGTGGATTTGTTTGTATCTTATTGTTTGTGGACAATTTTGCATGAATCAGGAAGTGTTTCCGATAGCAGCAAAGGCTGTCGTTCTTGACCCTAAGCATGACTTGAAGATAATGAAGGAAAGCTAGAAGAAAGGAAAACCTCATAGAACCCTTAAGAGGAGGACTGCTCTTATTAAGTTTAAACCAAAATATATTGATGTTGCTAAATTTAAAAGGTCACCTATTAGGACTCAGAGTGGAACTTTGGGGGACAACTAATAAGGTTTGTGCTAAGTTTGAAAGCAACATCCTCTCTTCTCTGTTTTGTCTTGAGTGTTAATATAGTTTTCTGATGTCTATCTGGATTATAGAACCACAGCCTGCCATTCTTTTGCTTTGATACTGGAATTCATAAAAGAATGGACTTTCTGTGGTCTTTCATACACAAAGTCAAATGTATGCTGGATAATTTCTATGTTTTCCACAACTGTCTGGTGTGTTAATAGTTGTATGTGAATGTCTATGTTTCCGGAACCAGACTTTGAAATGGAAGCTTACGAAATCGATCAAAGTTTATTTCCTTCTATCTCAGAGAGATTTTCTTTATCTTCTTCCATTATCAAAGTTTCTTGAAATGGCGTCAGAAAGATTTTCGTTATCTTCTTCTATTATCAAAGTTTCTTGAAATGCGAATTTCTTTAAGGGTTTTGGTTATTTTCAAAGGAGATCTTCAAAACTATCTTTTGCACAGGGTTTGATTATATTCCTTGATTTAAGGTTTCAGAGGATTGACTATCTCTGAAACATCAAGTTTCTTTTAGAAAGAAGCAGAGTAATCCACCTGAGAAATTCGTTGATAACGTTACTTGCCAAACTTCAGTCACGTGAGGAAGCAAAATTTTGAATATGTTGAGGCACTCGGCCTTTTGGATTTGGGACTGCCCCCAAACTAGGAACGGCGTCGATTAGTATGTCATTTGACAGTGGAGCAGAATCAGAACTGCTCGAAACTTAAATGAGGCAATTTTGAACAGAATCAGTAAAGTGACAATTTGTTTGATGTAGTCAGCTTGAACTGTTTTTCTTCTTCTTGCAATGTACTTCTTTATGAAATTGCAGTTGCTTGGCCTAGGATGCCATGTAAAAGGCTCAAAATTATCAGCATTTTTTTTTTTTTTGCTTGATCAAAAAATTTCATTAAAGCCCAAGAATCTCAGAAATCACAAAACTGAGGAGCCAAAAGAGGCAGCAAAAGCAAAAACAGAAAACAAAATGGGCAGCTCAATTTTAAGAGCAATCCTCACCAAAAGCTGCTATATGCATTATTTCAGGTCTATCTATATGCATTATTTCAGGTCTATCTATATGTATTATAAATCTCGTTCCATCTACCTGCTCTGAATATAGAAATGACACACTCATGAGTAAGAATGAATGAGCAGATTCCTAATCAGCCAAAAAATTGGTTGAATTTCTGGCTCCGCCGCTGATTCACCTCAGTAAACAACACTCAGACTACAAGGTAATGGGATTGAATCCAACTGAAATTTAAGTTTCAGAACAAGCTCAAATCAGACAAATCTGAAACTGTGAATATATTCCATCAGATCTGACAAATCAGAAAAGACAGTCAAACAACCTAAAATACAAAACACGCAGATCCTAAATCCATTAAACCTAAATAAAACCTTCAACACATTTACACAGAAAAACCCAACAGAAATTAGATAAGACCCACAAAATGATAATAGTGGTAATTCATTAGATAAATAGAAACTTCCAGGATAGAATCATGTCACAGGCTGCAACCACAAATGCAACTACGTAACTTTCACAAGTGTAAGATCAAATATCATGGGTGCAGCATCACTGCCTCATACAAATGAACCAACAGTAAAGAGCTAAACTATGGCGCATAACTGAGAAGACCCTTATGTAGATAAAAAACAGAACACGACGCTAATGAGTTTCAAACTATAATCTGTGTATGCTTACTAGAAATGTCCTCATCATATACCATCAACGCCTTTGCTGCAGAACGTATGCCACCGCTTCTTTCAAAGTTGCCTTTCTGTTCTCCTTGAAGTTCCATAATTCTGGCACAACGTACCTCCCACTAGCATTGTACTCATTTATTTCCTTTAGCGCAGTGCAGACAGCATTATAGACCTTGTCACCTAATTCTCTTCTCAGTTCCATCAACTCCTCATCATCTTCATTAATAATTTCCTTCATTAGCATAAGAAAGAAGGTAAGAAATACATACTCAAGATAAGAAATAAATTTTACTCGAAATCTCTAAGGGTCTGAGTCAATTTTACAACACCTGAAATTTATTAGACCCCACTGCTACTACTTTGAACGGGTGCCAACGTGGATCTTCAATCTTTTCTACCCATGTGGTGCACAATAGGGCAGCATTAACAGGATCTGGACACACTTGATGGAACGGTCTGTTGTCAAGTTCGCCCATGCGCTGGACACCAATGTGGCGCCTGGAAGGACCAGCACCGCTGAGTCCCTGAAGCCAGAAATTATCAGCAAACAACCAAGAGTAATTTCAGTTCAGACCAAATCAATTTAGAGAAAAATAGTATCTAAGCAACAAGGGGCTTTTATCGAAGGAAGGTGCATTCAATAACAAATAGCTTACATTGATGAGCTCCCTACGACCTTCTAATAGTTCATGAGTTCTTTCTCTTTCTTTCACCAACACAGCATTGTAATTGGTTTCTAGATCCTCGATACGATCATCCTTCTTTCTCAATTTCCGTTTTAGATGATCAAGAAGACCTTCCCTCTCTTTCAGTTTTTGCTGCAATTGATTTCAAGCTTTAATTCTTCATTTCTATCAAATCGCTCCTGCAAATCAATTATTCCATCGTTTACTGTGTAATCTATCATTACCAATTAGAAAATTAAGTAAAGTCTTAGTATATCTTTTTTTACCACAGGAACTTGTCTGCAATCTACATTTCGCAATGGCAACAGAGATGATGTAGATCTTCTACTCTGTAAAAGTATTCCAATCGAAATTGTGATATCTATAGTGACCAATTAAACATTTTAGCAAATTTTGAGATTACTTACCACAGGACAATCTGAATTCGATGCCTCAATCCTTTGTTTTTTCCTATCATTATGGGACCACCACTGAGTAATTTGTAACCATGATAGACGACTTTGCAAGTTGGAATTCGCTGAATTAAACAAATTCACCCGTCTTTCTAAGTCTTCCTTATCGTGACTTTCCAAGTTTGAATTCTCTGCGGCACACAAATTTAAAACCAAAAATCAAAAACTAAAAAAAAAAAAAAAAAATTGAAACCAAAATCCCTAACTAGCACATTATATTACCATGGTAAGCTTTATTTATGATTTCCAATTCGTATTTGGTTTTTGTTCTCCGAGTTCTCTTAATCTTTCCCTCCATTGAAGATAGTATGTTGTTACAGCAAGCAATAGAATGAGACGATTTTGAGATTTGAGAGGAGGAGGATGAGTATGAGAAGATAGAAGAAGAAAAGTAATTGAGATTTCAAAGAAGAAGAAGAAACCGTAATTTGTTTGGACAGTAAGCGAGAGAATGGATTGAGAGAGGGATGATGAGAAGAAGCAAGTGTAATTAATAGTCGACCGGTTAGTTGAAAATGGAAGATACGGTAGTGGGATTTTAGTGTGTGTAGAATGCGACGTTGTGCAAAAGCACACGACATCATGAAGTCTTTCTTTTGGGAGAACCCAGAATTTGCATCCATAGTGTCGCCAAGCAAGCTTGAAGAAGAGAAGAATGGCAATTGAATAAAACAAAACGAAGGGTACTGTATATACTCAGAACATGAAAATACTATACTACCCTTGTACACGAGAATACCAACTCCATAAGCCCACGTGAAACAAACTGAATGCCCACTTCCAGTAGTCATCTCGGGGTGAGCATTTAGCCCAAAATTCGCCGATTTTTTGTGGTTGGGTGTAAATATCTAAATTTCACTCTTCTGGATACTTTTTTCATACCTATTGCCGATATTAAGAAGCAGTCAAAAATTTGTATCCGTTTTTCATGATATTATGCATTGATCAGATACATCATGGATGCAGTCTTGAAACTCTTTACACATCCATGCCCGGTAAATTAAGAAAACTTATGAGATTTTCTTAAAATAATACCTAAGTACCAACTTCGTTTCCTAATGAGAACTGCTACAATTTGATGATGAGCTTCCCTTTCGTGCAACTGACTGGTCCCGCAACACCAGCTTGTGTTCAAACACATGACCGAATCAAAACTTCTATGGATCAAGTTGACACCAACCACCCTCAAACGCATAGAAATGAATGTTATTACCCGGCTCAAGCAGGCCACTTACATTCTCACATTTAGAAGTTGAATCACAATGAGCATGACCCGAGTCCCCAACTTTTGAACAAAAATTCTTGCACAGCTATAGTCTTTCCTTGCATGATATGCCAAATGCCACCTCCTATAACTGCAGCAGATAATGAGATATCGAACAAAACCAATCTTGTAAAGTCACATGCCACATGTCACCAGTGACGGATTGGAAAATTAATAACTCCTCGATGCGCCACTCTGATGCTAGTAACTGATAGATACATTTTTGTGTCTAATTTGATCTCAATTGTCTGTATTATGAATGCCTATTTTGTACTTATATTGGTATTTTATGTGTTTGTATGTATTTTTGAGAAATAAACTTGTGTGGAAAAGTCAGGCTCGAAAAAGTGTTAAAACGCAACCAAAGAAAGTACTAAAGGCACCCAGAATTTACTGAGGGCACACCCTAGTGATCCTCGCACAGTGAACTTCCCCGGATTGTATTTCAATGAGTTTTTCTCGGAATTTCTCGTTGATATGGATTGGTGTGGGCATGAAACGCTCAAACAGGGATGATAATTGGTTGGAGTTTGATTAAAAAAAAGGATGTTTCTTTCTTCATCCAGACAATACAGTTGCAGAGTTATCGGATTTTCTTTCCTTTATTTGGAAGACTGGTACTGACTGGGAGAAGGTATGTTATCTTAGGATATTATTATATAAGTTTGAAAGATTTTTGACAGCTCATAAACGCGTACAACAGAGAAAGAAGATACCAAAAAAAAAAAAAAAAATCCCGTAACTTGGAGAAGAAAACAAGAGAGATTTTTGGAAATTATTCTCGGGATTTCTTAGCCCTGTTGTGTATATATAGGTTGTGTGGAGTCACATAAGTCGATATCGAGGGTCTGGGGTAGCTGCAAAGAAGAAGCAAAGCTGCAGAGTTGCAGCAGCAGCAGGTGGAGATGAAGAACATCAAGAACATAAAGCTGCAAAAGACAGTCACAAATACTGCTACAAAAGAAAACTGTTGTTCCTTTACAGTCGGATATCATTGTAACAGTTGATTCTGCAACGTGTATAAATGTTGCAGTTTCAATGTTTTATTATTTTTTCTTCTCATTCACTTTGTAAGCACTTTTGAGCCATGAATAATTATTTTGAATCTATTTTCAATATGAGGAGCTAAATTCCAACAGTGGGATGACGGAGGAAGCTGTATTTTATGCTTGTGGTAAATATAATAATTCTTTATGACTTTTTGCATTGATTATTAATCGATTTTGGATTTTTATTGAATGATTGTGATTTCAATTGATGGGTTATGCTTAGTTTAATATTTTTGATGTCTCATGTTTTCGACTTACAGTCATCAGCTTTGAAAACCTACTTTTGGCAAAGAATCATAGTCATTATTTGATCTATAATTGTTTAAAATTAATATATGAATCGCATGACCGAGTTGTATGGTGGAATCCTGAGTCCCGGTTTCTCGCAATATTGTTATCATCTTCTACATAGTTTCTAGTTTAATTAGAATTAGTTCTAAAATTGAAGAATTATTCTAAAATTGAATGTTCACGAGTCTGAGTTGAATGAACTTTTATACCACTTTATAACAACTTTCAAAATTACATCAATTTTTGGCGTCGCAATATTGTTTTTAGTTTTATTTTATTTTCTTAGATTTTTTTATTTTGTTCTATTTTACGTTTCTGGGTGAAGGCAATTTGTGACAGGTTTTGTATCAAAAAGAAATTGGAGATTAAAGACTTGGAGTCAGAGAGAAAGCGAAAAGAACGAAAAAGAGGAAAACGATTTTATTTATTTTTGTAATTTTTAGAAAATTGTATTTAGGGTTTGTTGTATTTTTGTAACAATTTTTACATTTTTTTTTTGGACACTTTTTGGACAATGGGACATTATTATTTTTAAAACCTAAGTAAGGGTATTAAATATAAACTATTACATGGAAGCAGGACAATTACGTTATTTTCTCTGCATCTAGGGTTCGTACACTGACATAGGAGTCGGTGGCCTGAGTTGACTATAACTGATTCGTCGCCTGTCTAAAACGGGAGGTATGAATCTAACCACCCACGAATCCCATGTCAGTGGGTTTACTGGACGCCTTTGTATGCATATATGTTGAGGCTCTGAATACAAACATTTACTTTTCTAGTAAAAGGAAAAGACTGGCCATACAAGATAAGGGTTCATATTTTATCACCGTTCTCTTCTTGCCCACCTTAGGAAAACGTTCCCAACGCGAAACTAAGATTAAAATATTCACTAGAACGAGATCGATAAGGTAACGAGCTTGTTGGAAAGTCGTTCAAAAGGACTGTATTGGATACTTTGTTAGCCTAACTCAAAGTTCAGGATGATTACTATAAGTTGAAGCGCGCCGCCTTGTAACCCGAGGAAACATTTCCAAAGAGGTAGAGGTATTCAATCTCCTCAGAGCTTCTCTTGCTTCTTTTTGACATACTTTAATTCAGATGGTTCTAGAGAGGTTTACTAAAACTGTACCTAGTTTCCTATCGGAAGATTAGAAGCTTGTTTAGATACAATCTAAGTGGAGCCATCATGCTTTTTGTTTGCTAGAATCAGTAGGTTTTCTTGGTCGAGTCATCCTTGTTTGTGCTTGTGTTGAATTCCCTTGCAGTTAGGATGTCAAAATATAGCGTGGATACTGGTTGGGAACACCAACCTTTTTAAGGTTATGGCTGATAACATGGCGAGCCTAATTACTATCTGCACGCTCACCGGTCATACGAGCGATATTATAGTACTGAAAAGATTAGGGTACCCAAATACACCACAATCTTTTATTAATCAACCTATAAGTCCTCTACCGAATGTGATCGTCTATGGCCAGAGTCGAGACAATATAACAAATTCGGTTCACACTTCGTGTGATCGCCTATGGATACGAGATCGAGAAAATAAAACAACAAGGTCACTTGTATGATTGACTATGGATACAAGATCGAGACGATACGCAACAAAGTGTGCACTTGATAATAGGTTCGATAATAACTGAAACTCTATAGGATCAATATCAAGTGTTACGGAATTAAGGTACAAGTGCAATTTACTTTAAATTATATAAATCAAATATAATTGCGGAATAGTAAAGTAAATGGCACAACAAGGTTTTGTTAACGAGGAAACCTCAAATGCAGAAAAACCCCGGGACCTAGTCCTGTTTTGAATACTCTTAGAATTAAGCCGCTCTACAAAATCTAATACCAACTTCATATAGTTGAGACCAAGCAGAATACCCATAGTTACTTAGTTTCGTCAGTATCCCTGTGCCTTCAACTTCTAGAGTCACGCACGTGAATAGCAAGTCCTTTGGATCGTATTCCAAACGACAAAGGAAGAATCCGTTTGGTAACCACTCTAATCAATCTTGCTAAAAGATATTTGATGAGTTGTTGACAAAGGAACTTATGTTTAATCTAATAAACTCCTTTGTCTGGTTAGATCAATCTAAATATTGATTAGAGAAATAATCAAGTTCTAGATTCGCAATCAATCAATATAGATCTCAAAGAGAAACTATAAAGCGATGCCGATCTCACGAAACTAATCAATCAAGTATATCAAAGATAAACTGATTCTAGTTGGATCCCAGCCGATCAAGGTTTCTGCACTAAATCCACAAGATACGAAAACTAATAAGAATTCTTCTTCGTCTTCAAATCTTCTATTGCCTTCAAATACCTGCACAACAACACTTGAATCCTATTATGATCAATCACACACAGAATGGAGTCTATTAACAATGGATTATCATAAGATGTCTTTAGATCCGAAGATGGTTCTAAAGATCCCGTCATTACTTTGATCTAGTTGAGTGAGCCTTATATCAGAAGAGAAGGTTCTCAAGAATAAACAAATTAGGTACAATCAAAGTTACAACAACCGTTAGTCAATCAAATAAATAATCGAAAACTAATAACACTGCAATTATCTAGTCCCACCAACGGTACTCGTAGAGCTTCTTAATCCCACAGAAGTCTTTAAATGAGCGGTCGTTAGAGATTTCTCCTAATTAGGGTACTTTCCTCTCCGAATAGACGGCTCTTCCAGAAACTACAAGAAATGAAGTTTGCCTGGCTCTTAGGATAGTGTGCAAGAAATGCAAACTCAAGTATTTATAGACCAAGGTTGTTTGGACAACAAGGAAATTCCAAACCGAAAAGATTCTCAAGAAATGCATTAAAGTACCTAAATTCGGTTTTCCTATTTCCAATTAATGTTAACCAACATTTCCGAAAACTCTCATAGAAAAACTTCTTATTATTAGTCTAGCACATTAACTAATAATATTTTCCATAGGATATGCTTTAGTTGCTGGTAATTAAAACATATATGATGAAAATCATAATTAGATGTTTTTCAATATTTCGGACCAGGGATCACCTTGAGTATTAAGGAATATCTTTGAACAATAAATGATAAGAGTTATGTACATGTTCAAATATGTCGACATCTGGAAGCTTCTCAATTTGACAAACCCAAAACCCTAATTCACACAAACCATGAAGAAATATGTGAACCATGGTTATTGGTTTTGTACATGGAACCGATTAAATCATCACTCCAAAACATATTATGACCGGTTATAACATGATTCCCATTAAAGGTTGTAACCGGTTACACTTTGCTTCCCGAGTTAGCTTGTGACCGGTTACACCTTGCTTCCCAAAGGTAGCTTGTGATCGATTACAACTAACTTCCCAATTCATCTTGTGACTGGTTATACCTTGGTTCCCAAAGTAACTTATGACCGGTCACAACTTGCATTCCAATATACCTTTTGGTCGGTTATACCATGATTTTCAATGTAGCTCATGACTGACTACAACTAGCTATATTATATAGGATATGACCGGTTATACCTCAAATCTCAACAAAGTTAAGATAGGCTCTACCAAAGTTATCTTCCATTGGTCATCCAAAAGATATTCAAAGAATAACAAGACCAATCATGATTTCCCTTTCGATTATGAAAACAAGTTCATACATCTACTTCTTTACACTCATGTAAAGATACATAGTTTTCTAAGATGAAATCATACCTATAATATGCATACATAATCAAATAACTATATACAATAGATTATGTCGATGTCGTATTTACAAAGTTCCAAAAGATAAGCGTTTATACTTCGTAATATGTTTTCCTTGACACTTTGATCATACTATTATGACCAAATCTCACCCACTAGAGTATTATATACAATATATACAGCTTCGCATGTTATGTTTTCAATATAGCATGAGTTGAAAGATACATTAGGAATGGATCCAAGATCAAGTCAATATTACTAACCTGATGTCGCCGTTGTATTCGTTACTTCTTTTCATTCTTCAGGTCTTCGGAGTAATATTTGTATCTCTCAACATTCCTAGACTTTCTAGTCTAACCTAAACGAAGTTGACTCTAGTATTTAATCAAGCGGCTCTAGATGAGTTTTGATACTAAAATATGACAACCAAATTTGACATACCAACGCTTGGTGGTTCAACCGAGCTATGCTCTAACAATCTCCCCCTTTGTTAACTTTAGTGACAAAACTCTTATTACATATGGAGCTAAACGAATTACAAAATAACTCATTCTTTATACGCTTGATTCCAAGTTTCAACAACACAATAACCTGCATATATTCAATAAATAAATGTCATTGTTGACATTTGAATAACAAAAGCTTTTACTCCCCCTAAAGGCAAGCTAGGTAAATATTCAATCCGAACATCTTTGTAATTCCTCTTTTGTAGTCGGAAATACTACACAGCATGATGATATGTTTCTCCCCCTTAGTCTATGCTTTACTGTTTCGCTAGATATAACGTTTAAGCATAATTGTCCTTTTCTAGTGATTAAAAATCACTTGTTTACTCCATATCTTTCTCCCCCTTTTTGTCACATGGTTCGAGCAAATAAAGGACAAACCGAAAGGATCTTACAAATCTATAAGACTTATACAACCTATAAGAGTTAGGCACAAAGGTTTCACATACCATTTTAGATAACCAATATTAAAGCCGAAACTACAAAAGTAATTTAGTTTCAATATGTTATCAAGGAAACAATTTTCCGAAGCAATTTTCCCTATAGTCCAACAAATCGACGAAGATACTTAATTCTATTGTTGAACCGATTACGTATGTACAATTGCTTGTTTCGATAGGACCAAAATAAAGATCAGAATTAACTCTATTTCTCTCATCTGGCTCTAATTATTTCAGAAAATAACTTAGACCTTTCCCTTTAGACAAGACAAATACTAGGTTAGTTAACTAGTTTTTATTACCAAGGCATTCAGTTAGACTTTAATAACCGAATCCTCCAATTAATAAGTCTAACTAAGATCAGAATTAACTTAGTTTCTCTTATCCGGAATCAAATGGACTAAACAAATGACCCCGTAATATTGCTAAGTAAAAAACAATTGATATAAACCAAAATAAATTGACTTGCAATTATTTTTCCTAACCGGAAGCAATTGAAACAAATGTAAACATTACAACACCGCAATTGCACCGAATTTCGTTAAGAAAAAACACTTGATACCCAATAATAAAAAAGATACCAAATCACAAGCCAATAAATTGACTCAATTTTTCTTAACCGGAAACAATTAAATCATATAAAGCAATCCATACACAATAATGGAACATATCAATTGTACCGAAATTTTGTTAAGCAAAAGCAAAATATATGCAATATAAACATGCTTTTCTTAAACAAGAAAAACGATTAACTAACAAATAAAATCGTTACCTCAATTTCCGCAGCCACTTCTCCCCAGAAAGATATATCATTAAGAACGAGTTCAAATAAGAACTCTCCCCTGTTTGTTGTCATCCTCTCGCTAGAACAAAAGAACAACAACAAATGCAACGTTTACCAGAGAAGGTTGAATTAGTTTTGACTAATGCGTGCCTGTTAGAGCATAGCTCGGTTGAACCCACCAAGCGTTGGTATGTCAAGTTTGGTTGTCATATTTTAGTGAACCAAAACTCATTTAAAAAGTCTTTTGATTATTTACTAGAGTCAACTTCGTATGGGTTAGCTAGAAAGTTACTAGGATATGAGACTTACAAGTATTACGTGAAGACTTGAAGAATGTGAAGAAGTAAAGAACTACAACGATGACATCATCCTTCCACTTGAGGTTAGTAATATTTAACTTAAAATGTTTAATTCCTAACGTATCTTTCAAGTCGTGCATATTGAAAACATAACTGCGAAGCTGTGAATGATTATACTCTAGTTAGACATAGTATTAAGGAATTACAATACGAAGTATAACGTCTATCTTTTGAACTTCGTATATAAGACATCGACATAATCGTATGAATGTTATTGTGATTATGTATGGGTATGGGTGAAGATTTCGTCCTAGTAAACAATGTTTTACATTCGTTTAAAGGAAGTAAATTCATAAACTTGTTTTGTGAATCGAAAGGGAAATCGCTAGGATTATTGGTATTGTTATTCATTGCAAATCTTTTAAATTACCAATATGTGTTTTTAGTATAACCGTTCATAACTTGCTTATGTATCTTGGTAAAACTATTCACAATGCTTGACTTTTGTATTGGTATGACTTTTATTAGTGAAACCGATCTTAAGTAATCACCTGAGATGGTAAGATCGATATCTTGAAATTGGTGTGACTAAATACTAGACATTGGGTAACCGATCCTAGTAAGAGGTGTGACCGATCACAAGAGAGAGTGTAAACGATCCTTGTAAGAGGTTTAACAAGTTTTAGTAAGTTGGTGTAACCGATCCTATAACTTGGTCAACAGATCACAAGTTTTACCATAAGAAGTGGTAACCGATCCTAGTACTTAGTTAGCCATTTTATGGTAACTAGTGTAACCGATCCTAGTACCCACTTGGAGGTAGAACCGAAACTTTATGTTGAGTTAGAACCGTGAAACCCATTAATGGTGATTTGATAGGATAATCAATCACATAGTTCTTGGAAGTCAGATGAACCAATTCTAAACTTGTTTGGAAGTGTGGCTCCAAGATTGTAAATATGAAAAAGGATTTACAAAGTAAAGATGTCGACATACTTTGAACATGTGCAGTGACTCTTATCTTTCATTGTTCAAAGATATTCCTTAATAGCTAAAGGAGAATCCCGGATCGAAATAAATTGAGAATCTTTTAATTAAGGTTTCTAGTTTTATATGCTTTTAATTTCCATCATTTAAAATGCATATCTTTAGAAAATAAAAATTAGTAATGTGCATTTACTAGTTGGAGATTTTCTACTGAGATTTCGGTCCATATTTGGACAGAGCATTTCCAGGAATTATGAAAACCGAATTTGGAAATATATTGCATATCTTGAGAATATTTCGGTTTTGGAAATTCCTTGGTGTCCAAACTTCCTTGTCTATAAATACTTAAGTTTGCATTCTAGCAAACTAATCCTCAGAGCCAGCAAAACTACCTAGTTGTGTTGTTACTGGTGGAGCCGCCTATTCGGAGAGGAAAGTAACCTAATTAGGCGAAATCTCTTACGGCCGCTCGGTTTAAAGACTTCTTTGGGATTGAGAAGCTCTATTAGTACCGTTGGTGGGAAACTAGATAATTGCAGTTTATTATTAGTTTTCGATTGATTTGATTGGTGCACATGCAAATGCTGGGGTTCACTAATTTAGGTAAGCTTGGGTTACCTTTAGCAATATATACCTACAGTCAAAGACTGGTCAACGGTACGTGGCTAAGGCTTGTGGTGTTTCGGATGATAACGCCCAGAGGGTTCACCGTACTAAACCACGTGTTTTCCTAAAATCGGTGCAAGACGAAAATGCAATTGGTGTGTGCACGTGTATTTTTATTTTATTTTATTTTAATAAAAGAACGAAATAAAATATTAAAAAATAAAGAAATAAAATAATTATATACAAATAAAAAAAACTAAAAAAATAATAATACTACCTTATTTACAAAAATAAAATCTTGAGTACACTACTTACCTTTTTGGTAGGCAAATCCACAATAAATGCGAAATAAAACCTGCACAACAAAGACAGGACTATACCCAAAGTAAAATCAAAGAAAATAAAATCAAACTAAACAAAAAAAATTTTTTAATAAAAATCTAAAACCCAACCTAAAGGCAAGTCCGCGTCGGCGACGCAAAAAACTGATGTAGTTTTAAAGTGTGGTAAGAAAAGGATTCGATTCTCGGACTTGGGAAGTTGATTTTAGACTTAAATTATAAAATTAAACTGGGAAATAAAATAAAATATAATGACAATGTTGAGAGACTACTGGGAATCAGGATTCCACCAAATTCATATTCTATGGTTCAATATTAATTCTTAGACAATTTTTGCTCTAAAAATAACAATTATTGACTCTTAATCTTTGCCAATGTAGATTTTATAAAACATTAATTGTGACTGGTAAGCATGAGTTATCAAAACACTTAAGCTAAGCATAACTCATCAAACTAAATGACAACTAATTAATTTAAAATCATAATTCAAATTATATTAATGCAAAAGTCACAAAAAGAATTAAATAAAGTTACCACATTGATGAGAATTGACTTCCTTCGTAATCCCAGTGTTGGGGTTTAGCTCCACATGGTGAAAACACGCTCAAAATATTTATTCATAGCTCAAAAGTGTGTTTACAATGGTGAAAAGAGAGATGAATAATAAAAACAAAAAACTGCAACGTTTATAAGAGTTGCGAATTAACTGTTACAATGAATACCACTGAAGCAAGAACGACAGTTATGTTTTGTAGCAGATTTAACGACTGTCTTTTGCGGGCTTTTGTTCTTCAGCTTCTTCTTCACCAGCAGCAGCAAGGAAGTTTCCTGCAACTTCTTTTCTTCGATCTGTGGCTCTCTAAACTCGACCCCAAAATCTCGCTAACACCTCAATGACTTCCAAGCATCCGTTTTATACCCAACAACATCATACAATCTCGGTAATAATTACGAATAATCCCCCCAAATCTTCACAGCAAATACATTAACCCGAATTTTTTTTCTTTCTTTTCTTTTCGTTTCCACGCGTTTCGCAGCTGCTAAATATCTTTATTAATTTCCTTCGTGCTCTAACTGGTGGCCCAATTCTTCCAAACACGTGTACTGCACGTTTACAACTCATGTAAACTCGGGAAATAACCCGAGTTACTCTCGTGGTCTGCTGATAAGAAAATCCATGTAATCCAATCATGTTTCTTTAGTCCTGAATCACCTAATAGTCCTGTTTAGCTCGAAACAGGCTCGAACCAACTCACTCCCATGATTATCTCCGGTTAAAACTCTTGCAGAAAGCACCATTCTTCCCGTGAACTACCACCTCTACTGTTTTGCATTAACTGGATTATCCAGCCAATTCTGGTTGAATCCAACACCTATACCTAGCCTGTTTAGCCAAAACAGGCTTATCTAAGGAGTTTCAGCTATTGAATCTCCCTAAAGTACCTTCAAAAGCCAAACCCTAATCTGCCCTGTGAAACCAAGTTTTCCCGCCAAAAGTTTATATTCAAATGGGGAAGATGAAGGTCGCCCCTTAACTACTGATGGGGTGTGAATAGCAACTGGGGTGGAAATAGTGATTTTTGGGATGCATGTAGTAAAATTCCTGGGTGCTTTTATAACTTTTCTTGAGTGCTTTTCACGCATTTTCGGGGTGCCTTTAGCACGTCTTCTGGGTGCCTTTAGTACTTTCTCCCGGGAGTGCAAATACAACTTTTCGAGCCAATTTCTCCATAAAAGATTATTTCACCAAAAACACCTAAAAATACATAAAATAGCAAAATAAGCACAAAATCGAGTACTAACATTATAGAGAATTGAGAACAAAATAGACACATAAATGCGTCTATCAAATACCCCCAAACTTATTATTTGCTAGTCCCGAGCAAATCTAATCTAGAAAATAAAATCCTAACTCACTGTCGCAGGCATCGTGATTGCACTTAGCGTGGGAAACAAGCCTTTAAACCCCTAGGTGGCCGTAGTGGCCGAGTTATATTCTCGGGAAGGTTTACAAGAGGTGTACCCACAAAACCTTGACTTCTAATTGGTCACAAGTATCCAAAGAGCTATGAGGACATACATATTCTCAACCTATCGCCAAGTAACTAGAATGCCAGAGAAATTAAAGGTATCCTGCTCTAAAGCTGAATAAAGAAAATGGGAGACACATCCGCTATACGGCTAGATAAAGAAATATCCGCTACACAACTAGATAAACATTATGAGATGCATCCGCTTTACAGCTGGATAAGATTAGGAGAGAGATAAAGATGAGAGGGACATCTGCTACACAACTGGACTAATTACGTATGATGAGTTAAACCAGTGTTAGAAAGATCTTGTGCCGGATGGAAAGCGGACTAACAAAGCAACCACTCTTCTAAATTCTCTTCGACTCTCTCATAGTGCTCAGTAGAAACAACGTCTTCTTCGGCTTCAACTGTTGATGATAAATTATCGAACCTCGTAGAACCTTGACAATTAACTATTCTTTTCGATTTCTTGCTTGAAACTTCCTTATAGATTTCTACTTCCCTATGGCCTTATTGAACAAAAAGCTAACAAAAATTTAAATGTATATCATCATTTCATTTTTATTTATTTATTTATTTCAAAAAAAAATTAATTGGAAATAGAGTAATAACAAGACAAAAATTTACATGGCCATGAAAGAAGGACTTTAGCACTTGGATCTTCGCAACTTGTAATGTCTTGGTATCATGAACTTCAACAACTTATATATTTTCTCTTCTAAACTAAGTCTTAAACTTTGATTTTGAATTCTGATTTTCTATTGTTGCTTCTAAACCTTAAACATCTTCAACTTTCTTCATAGATTTTGATGTCGCTCCGTTTGTTGATGATGATAAGTTTCTACTGAGAGAGAGTCGTAATCCAGTAACTAAGACTACATTGTGAGGTTGCTTTGTCTTTCTGGCATTTCCTTCTGACCGAATTGTTTTTCTATCATGGATGGTTAGGTCCATCACGATTACCCTCTAAAAGGTACATGTTCTCTCCTGATTGTCAAAGATCTCTAATGTCTTTTTCTCTAATGTCTCACTAGAATGTTATCCCTAGTAATTCTAATTTCCATCTTTTCGGTGAGAAACAGTATGTAAACTTAGCTAACCGGATACTATGAGACACTAGAAGTTTCTCCCTTACCCCCAAACTTAAATCTAATATTGTCCCCAATGTTCTAAAAATAAAATTAAAAGCATGAACAAGGAGAAACTGTTACCACTTGAGGGAAAAGAAATAAGGAAGGATATTACCGTAACGCATGAGCGCGGGTGCCTCCCATAAAATGCTAAATTTAAAGTTTTTAGCTAGACATCAAATACCACAAAATGGTTAATCATCTTTCAAAATCATATACCAATAGTCGAAACAATTGTGGGTCCATAAGACCAAATAGAGCTAACACAAATATGAGACAACTGCACTGGTTCAGAAAAATGAAAAGAAGGAGCACATCCTCATCTAAGGTTTTTGTCAAGACAACTGGGTTTATCTGGGACGCGTAATTGAACTTCATATGTGTGTCTTGATAAATAGACTAATCCGAAAAACGGGTCTCTAATACCTGGGTTACCTCCTGGACAATATCATGAGGATCGGGTTGCGGAGTCTGAATAGACTCAAGTAATATCTTATACGCACAAGGCTCGAGTCCCAAGTTAGGGACTCTAATTAGGGATACGTGACAATCACAAGAACCATCACTACCCCCTAAACTTAGGGTTTTCATTACTCACAGACAAACCTCTAACTATTGCTTGAATTTCCGGATCTTCAGAGTCCTTAAAATACTCAAAAGATTCTTCTAGTTCTCTACCCCCAAACTTAGGGTCATCATTACTCTCAGAAAGACCTAAAACTATTGCCTGAATTTCTGGGTCCATGGAATCTTTAAAATACTCAAGAGCTTCTTCTAAAGATTGATCACACATCTGATCTAAGAGAATGGTTTCCTCAAAATCATCTAGAGAATCAACCAGTAAAGTGTCAAGCCAATTATCCTGAACTAAATCCTGAACTAAAGTGCTAATCATATTCACTTCTTCTAAATCATCAGAAAGTTGTCTAGTAACATTAAATACATTTAGTTCGGTGGTCATATTTCCAAAGGATATGTTCATAAGTCCGGTCTAAAAATGGGCAACCTAAAACCACCGGTATTTGAGCACTAGGGTCCTGAACAGGCTGGGTATCTAAAACAACGAAATCCACTGGATAAATGAACTTATCAACCTCAATTAGAACATCCTCTATGACACCACGAGGGACTTTGACAGACCTATCAGCTAATTGCAATGTCATTTTAGTCGACTGCAACTTTCCAAGACCTGGCTGGGTGTACACATGGTACGGGAGTAAGTTAACACTAGCTCCTAAGTCAAGTAATGCCTTATCAACCATGTGATTACCAATTGTACAAGATATGGTAGGGCATCCAGGGTCTTTATACTTAGGGGTTGTTTGATTCAAAAGGATTGAACTTACCTGACCAGCTAAAAAGGCTTTCTTATGGACATTAAGCTTACGCTTTCGTGTACAAAGATCCTTAAGGAATTTGGCATAAGCAGGCATTTGCCTAATTGCTTCTAGTAAAGGGATGTTAATGTTTACCTGCTTAAATATTTCCATTATTTCGTTGAAAGTCGACTCTCTCTTTGTTGGAGCTAACAATTGTGGATATGGGGCTCTGGGCACAAAATGAGACCTATCAGGAACCGCATTTGCATTCCTAGAAACTCTGCCAGTCTCTTCAGCTGGTGGTTCCTCTTGGGAACTAGAAGGTGGATCTACAGTATGTCCACTATTAGGCAAGGCTACCTTATTATCTACCGTTTTACCACTCCTAAGGGTTGTTATCGAATGGATTCCTTTAGATTGAGGTATATTTGGGTACCCTCATCTTTTCAGTGCTAATAGCAAAAGTCTAAACCCGAAAAGTAAGATACTAATGTACCTTAACAATGCCGATAGACTTTCTGAGATTTTTAAAAGTTGCACGGTCTTGTGGTTTTGTAAGAATATCATCTAGTTGGCGATCAGAAGGAACACTCTAGTTTGATAACTCCATTCTCATACAATTCTCGAATAAAATGATATCTAGTATATATGTGTTTAGTACGAGAATGTTCAACTGGATTTTCTGTTAGACGAATGGCACTTGAGTTGTAACAAAGAATACTCATGGTTGGAATATTTATGCCATAATCGATGAGCATTTGTTTCATCCACAGAAGTTGAGTACAACAAGTACCAGCAGCAATGTATTCTGCTTCACAGGTTAAGAGAGACTGTAAATTTTGTTTCTTACTGTGCCAGGCTACAAGGTTTTGACCGACATAGATGCAACCACCAGATGTAGTTTTTCGATCTTCTACACATCCTTCCCAATCAACGTCTGAGTAGGCAACAAGACTGTTATTCGTATCCATTCAATACAGTAGATCATAATCTAAGGTACCGTTGACATATCTTATGATCCTTTTCACAGCTTTTAGATGTGATTCTTTAGGATTTTCTTGAAATATGGCGCAACATCTTACACTGAAAGCAATATCCGGTCTTGTTACAGTTAAGTACAACAGACTTCCTATCATGGATCGATACAACTTCTGGTCTATAGACTTTTCACTAGGATTGGACTGAAGTTTTACGGTGGTTGGCATTGGAGTTGCCATAGAAGTTTCACCCTGTAGCTCAAATTTCTAGACTAAATTCCTGGCATATTTTTCTTATGATAGAAAAATATTGTCTTTTTGCTGCTGAATTTGTAAGCCTAAAAAGTATGATAGTTCTCCAACATTACTCATCTCGAATTCCCCACTCATGAGATTTAGAAACTCGTTGGTGAGAATTTTTGAGGTGGATCCATAGATGATATCATCCACATAAATTTGTGCAACAAGTACATTCTTTCCATTCCATTTGGTGAAAAGAGTCTTATCAGCATCACCTTTAGAGAATCCTTTTTGAAGTAAAAAGGATGTTAACTTATCATACCAAGCTCTTGGAGCTTGTTTTAAGCCATACAATGCCTTTTGAGCTTAAGGACATGATCAGGAAATGATGGATCTTCAAATCCTTTAGGTTGAGCAACAAAGACTTCCTCTTTTTAAGTCTCCATTGAGAAATGCAGACTTAATGTCCATTTGAAATAGTTTAATCTTAAGATTGCAGGCATATGCAAGTAAAAGTCTAATTGATTCTAAACGATCTACAAGAGCAAAAGTTTCATCGAAATCAATACCTTCAATTTGAAAATATCCTTGAGAAATAAGTCTGGCTTTGTTTCGAACAATAGTTCTGTATTCATCTGATTTGTTCTTGAAAATCCATTTTTTTTCCTACAATGTTGACGCCATCTGGTTTAGGAACACGTTCCCAAACTCCTTTCCTTTCGAATTGATTAAGTTCCTCATTCATCGAGTTTACCCAAGCGGGATAATTAAGAGCTTCCTCTATAATTTATGGCTCTATTGATGAAAGAAAGCATGTATAGTGACAGACATTCTGGAGTCCCCTTCGAGTCATAACTCTGGCATTGACATCTCCGATGATATCATCTGTATAATGTCTTTGATGTACCCACTTTGCAGGTTTGTGAGCTTCACTTTTAGTTTCGTTGGGTTGCTCAACTATACTGTCAGTGTCATCTTTATCATCTATATCATAAATTGTAGGAATAATTGCAGGTTCCTCTTCATTTTGCTTTTGTTTGTTAACACTTTCCTAAGGAGGTAGTTCCGCAGCAATATGATTATCTTGACGAAAATCACTAATATCATCAATAACTACGCTAACTGATTCCATCATGACTTTGGTTCGAAGATTATATAATCGGAAGGCACGACTATCAGAAGCATAACCAAGAAAGATTCCTTCGTCACTTTTGGAATCAAATTTTCCTCTATGTTCTCTGTCTTTGAGTATATAGCATTTTCTTCCGAAAACCCTTAAATAGCTTAGATTGGGTTTTCTTCCATACCATAACTCATAAGGGGTATTTAGAGTTTTTGATCTTAGATAAACTCTATTCATGAGATAACAAGTTGTGAAGACAGCTTTCCCCCAGAAAGTAGATTTTTGTTGTGAAGCATTACTCTAACCATTTCTTGAATGTTCTTATTCTTTCTTTCAGCCATACCATATGCCTACGGTGTAATGGGAGCAGAGAATTCATGAGAGATTCCTAATTTATTACAGTTTTCATATACTTTTGTATCTCTGAATTCTGTACCACGATCGCTTCTTACTTTCTTAAGTTTGCGACCTTGTTCATTTTTAATTTAACTCACAATAATCTTGAAATCCTCAAGAGTATCATTTTTGTGCTTTAGGAAAGCAACCCAAGTAAACCGGGTGTAATCATCTACCATTACTAAAGCATATTTCTTTCCACCAACAGTTGCTTGTTGGATAAGACCAAAAAGATCCATATGAATAAGTTCGAGATGAGCATGAGTGGATATATCTCGAGAAAGTTTTGTGGGATTTTTCCTTGCTTACCCTTTTGACAAGCTCCACATACACTTTAGTATTTATTTTGGGAACGCCTCTGACAAGTTCATGATTAATGAGCTTACCTAGCATTCGGTAGTTGTTAGAGCATAGCTTGGTTGAACTCACCAAGCATTGGTATGTCAAGTTTGGTTGTCATATTTTAGTATCAAAACTCATCTAGAGTCGCTTGATTAAATACTAGAGTCAACTTCGTTTAGGTTAGACTAGAAAGTCTAGGAATGTTGAGACATACAAGTATTACTTCGAAGACCTGAAGAATGTGAAGAAGAAACGACTACAACAAAGACATCATCCTTCCACTTGAGGTTAGTAATATTGACTAGAATTTGTTTCAATTTCTAACGTATCTTTCAAGTTGTGTTGTATTGAAAACATAACTGCGAAGATGTATATACAGTATATACTATTCATTATACTCTAGTGGAGAGACATGATCATAATAGTATGATCATAGTATTAAGGAATTAGACTACGAAGTATAACACGTATTTTTTGAACTTCATAGATATGACATCGACATAATCTTGTATATAGTTTTTATGATTATGTGAATGGGTGTATGGTGAAGATTTCATCCTAAGAAACAATGTTTTACATTTGTTTAAAGGAAGTACATTTATGAACTTGTTTCATGAATCGAAAGGGAAATCAATAGGTTTATTGGTCTTGCTATTCATTGCATATTCTTTGATGACCAATATATGTGAGTTGATAGAACCGATCTTAACTCCGGTTATGTATCTTGGTATAACCGATCACAGTACCTAGACTTATGATTTGGTATGACCAGTCCTGGTAATTGGTGTAACCGATCCTAAGTAATCACCATGAGATGGTATGATCGATCTTTGTAATTGGTGTGACCGATTCTGGTAATTGGTGTGACCGATCATAAGTGAAGTGTGACCGATCCTAGTGACTGGTGTCACCGATCACAAGTAGATACTATGTATAGGTAGAACCAATCCTAGTGATTGGTATAACCGATCTGAACCCATGTATGTGACTTGGTAGGGCCGATTACAACTAACCATTGTGACTTGGTATGACCGATCAAATAGTAGTCTTGGAAGTCCGGTAGAACCAATTCTAAACTTGTTTGGAAGTATGGTAGAAGCGATTCCAAGATGCAAATCCATGTAAATACGAATAAGGATTTGCAGTGTAAAGATGTCAACATACTTTGAACACGAGCAGTAACTCTCATCATTTATTGTTCAAAGATATTCCTTGGTACTCAAGGTGATCCTGTGCCGAAATAAATTAAGAATCTTTTAGTTAAGGTTTTTGATTTTATATGCTTTAACTACCAGCAATTGATTCATAGATCTAGAGAATAAAAATTAGTAATGTGCATTTACTAATTGGAGATTTTCTATTGATATATTTCGGAAATATTGGACCAACATTTATTTGATTTAGGAAAACCGAATTTGGGAATTCATTGCATATCTTGAGAATATTTTCGGTTTTGGAAATTCCTTGGTGTCCAAACATCCTTGGTCTATAAATACCTAAGTTTGCTTTCTAGCAAACTATCCTAAGAGCAAGGCAAACTTCATTTCTTGTTGTTTCTGGTTGAGCCGTCTAATCGGAGAGGAAAGTATCATAATCAGGTGAAATCTCTTATGACCGCTCGTTTAAAGACTTCTGTGGGATCAAGAAGCTTTACGAGTACCGTTGGTGGGAAACTAGATAATTGTAGTGTTATTAGTTTTCAATTTGATTTGATTGACTAATGGTTGTTGAAACTTTGATTGCACCTAGTTTGTTTATTCTTGAGAATCTTCTCTTCTGATATAAGCTTCACTCAAACTAGATCGAAGTATCGACGTGATCTTTAGAACTGTTTTTAGATCTAAAGACATCTTGTGACAATCCATTGTTAACAGACTCCCTTCTGTGCGTGATTGATCACAAGAGAATTCAAGTATTTTTGTGCATGTATTTGAAGGCAATATAATATTTGAAGACGAGGAAGAATTCTTATTAGTTTTCGTATCTTGTGGATTTAGTGCACAAACCTTGATCGGCTGGGATCTAACTAGAATCAGTTTATCTTTGATAGATATGATTGATTAGTAGCGTGAGATCGACATTCTCTATAGTTTCTCTTTGAGATCTATATCGATTGAGTGCGAATCTAAACTTGACTATATCGATAGTTATTGGATAGATTGATCCAACCAGACAAAGGATTTTATTAGATTAAACGGAAGAGCCTTTGTCAACAATTCATCTTATCTTCTAACAAGTTTGATTAAAGTGGTTACCAAACAGATTCTTCCTTTGTTGTTTAGAATACGATCCAAAGGACGTGCGTGACTCTAGAAGTCGAAGGCGCATGGATACTAAGGGAACTAAGTAGCTAGGGGTAGTCTGCTTGGTCTCAACTATACGAAGTTGGTATTAGATTTTGTATAGCGTCTTAATTATGAGAGTATTCAAAACTGGACTAGGTCCCAGGGTTTTTCGGCATTTGCGGTTTCCTCGTTAACAAAATCTTGCGGTGTCGTTTACTTTACTTTTTCGCAACTATATTTGTTTATATAATTTAAAGTAAATACACTTGTACTTTAACTCCGTAATACTTGATATTGATCCTATGGAGTTTCCGATTTCCGAACCTATTATCAAGTACAAACTTTGTTGTTGTATCGTCTCGATCTTGTATCCATAGTCAATCACATAAGTGACCTTGTTGTTGTATTGTCTGGATATCGTATCCATAGACGATCACACGAAGTGTGAACCGAATTATTATATTGTCTCGACTTTGTCTATAGACTATCACATTCGGTAGAGGACTTATAGGTTGAAATAAAAAGACTGTGGTGTGTTTGGGTACCCACGTCTTTTATATTGGTATCAGAGCAGTCAAACACGAAAAGATCTAACAATATGTGTTTGGTGCGATCCAACCTATAAGACATGAGTCGAAATAAGAAAAGTAAATCAAAACTTATAAAATTCTTAATTAGAGTACAACAAGATAATCTCTCAAAAAGGGTCAATGGAAATTGGTCTTGTAATTCTTTCATGAAATCAAGTACAAAACACTTGATTAAGAAAGGGGAACGGATCCTATGGACATGTGCAACACGTTTTTAGGCAAAGGGGAACCGATCCTATGGACATATGCAACAAGTACAAGTTAGATACCATATATATGTGGGAACCGATCCTAGTACCTAGTCAACCAAATTTTTGGAAAGCTAGTGTGACTAAATCCAGTACCCACATGGAGGTAGAATCGAAACTTGTTTTGGTAGAACCGTGAAACCCATGTTTGGTGATTAAGTGTTCTTGATCAATCACGTAGTTCTTGAAAGTCATATGAACCAATTCTAAACTTGTTTGGAAGTGTGGCAAATCGGTTTCAAGATTGTACGTATGAAAGAGGACTTACAAAGTAAAGATGTCGACATACTTTGAACATGTGCAGTAACGCTTATCTTTTATTATTTAAAGATATTCCTTAAAAGCTAAAGGAAAAATCCCAGATCGAAAAATAAGTTGAGAATCTTTTAATTAAGGTTTTTAATTTTATTTTTGGGAAATGAAAATTAGTAATATGCATTTACTAGTTGGAGATTTTCTAAGGGATTTTCGGTCATTATTTGGACAAAGCATTTCCAGGAACTATGGAAACCGAATTTGGAATATATTTCATATCTTGAGAATATTTTCGGTTTTGGAAATTCCTTGGTGTCCAAACTTCCTTGTCTATAAATATCAAAGTTTGCATTCTGAGCAAACTAATCCTCAGAGCCAGCAAAACTACCTCAGTTGTGTTGTTACTGGTGGAGCCGCCTATTCGGAGAGGAAAGTAACCTAATTAGGCGAAATCTCTTACGGCCGCTCAGTTTAAAGACTTCTTTGGGATTGAAAAGCTCTATTGGTACCGTTGGTGGGAAACTAGATAATTACGGTTTATCTTTTGTTTTCGATTGATTTGATTGACTAACGGTGGTTGAACTTTGATTGCACCTAGTTTGTTTATGCTTGAGAATCTTCTCTTCTGATATAAGATTCACTCAAACTAGATCGAAGTTTCGACGGGGATCTTTAGACTGTTTGTAGATC
>JAJJMB010002020.1:18705844-18728052 GCA_023531105.1 Papaver atlanticum | reverse complement strand
TTAACCTACAGGGTCTCGAGAAGAAACCTAAGGTTAAAGGAGAATCGACTCTAGTTATGCAACTAGTAACACATAGGAGGTGTGGGGATTAGGTTTCCCAGTTGCTAGAGTTCTCCTTTATATAGTTTTCAAATCAGGGTTTGCAATCCAAGTTACCTTGGTAACAAAGCATTCAATATTCACCGTTAGATGATAAACCTGATTTAACCAAGCTAATATCTGTCAACCGTTAGATCGAACTTAGCTTGTTAAACACAAATGAAATGTACCCTCATTTAGGTTTATGTAACCGTACCTAAACGTGTACACTATGTTGGTTCACAAATAGTTAACCGAGGTTAGCCATATGATTACTCTCATATCAACCTTATTCATCTTAACCATAACTAGTTCAAATGACTCAAATGAAACTAGTTAAAGAGTTGTTCAATTGCTATATTATCATAGAATTATACAAGAACACAATTGAAGCAAAATCAGTTTGATTCACTCTAATCAATACATGAACATTATAGCCACGGTTTGCAAAGATTACATTCCTTAATATATATGTTTATGTTCATGTACAACCGATTTTAGAAAGTAACACACTTAAGTATGCGTACGGGTATGCGTACTTAAGTAACCGGATTTGAGTTTGGTTTGGTTTTCAAACTCAGCAGAAATTCACGGACGTGAACTTTCCGCAAGTATGCGTACGGGTACGCATACTTCAGGTAACCGGATGAGTTTGGTTTGGTTTTCAAACTCAGCAGAAATTCACGGACGTGAACTTCCGCCAGTATGAGTACGGGTACGCATACTTACCCAGTCTCCTTCAACCATTTTGTATACACACAAGTATGCATACTTTTGGTTCCCGGTTTTGGACTTATACAGTAATGTGCGAACACACTATGCTTATATCCAAAAATGGTTACGAGATTCTAAACTCTTTATTTCAATCATTGAAACATTCTTAGAGGATGACAATAGCCGTTTTCACACACTATTAGCATCAAAGCAATTTTCAAGATATTGAAATAATCATTATCGAAACATTCCAAGTCTACATCAAATGATTGTATCCCACAAACCATGTAAGATGTTACTCGGCAATTTTCTCATGATATAAGATGAACTTGGTCGAAGCGAAAGCTTACCAACACATATTTTGAGAAATATGTAAGCGAGATATACTCAGCTCGAAATCTCAAATGTGTATAGAGAAAAATATATCGTAACACGACTTATGTCTCAATATAGGAGATAGTAGAAATAGACTTTCCAAGTGATAGATGAGTTTAAAGTCTCCACATACCTTTTGTTGATGAAGTTCCACAAGCTCCCCTTAGTAGTTCTTCGTCTTCAAATGATGAACGCTGTGAAGTCTAAGCTCAACTACACAATCTATGTCCTAGTCCGAGACATCTATAAATAAGCTAGAAATCAAGACTTATAATTTTGATCACTAACATAGACAAACATGCTTGAGATAGAAACGCATGCGGGTTCGACCGAGCAGTGCTCTAACAGTAGACCAAGTATGTTTGGATACCAAGGAATTTCTAAAACCTAAAGTATTCTCAAGATATGCAATAAATGCCCATTCGGTCTTCATAATTCCAGTAAATGCTTTGTCCAATATTTCCCGAAATCTCTCAATAGAAAATATCCAATTAGTAAATACACATTACAAATTTTTATTCTCTAAAGATATGTGTTGAGGTGTGAATTCAATTCTGGTCCTACCCGTCCTAGCTTTCCATTGTACCTTGTCCTTCCTTATATAGACCTTCCCAAAAGTTCCTCCTTTTATCACATCATGACACATGTTCTAAACCTCCTTAATTACTTCTAATGCCATTCCTTAATATAACCCTCTCCTTATTTGTTAATCCATTCCTTGTCCTTCTTACCTTATGGGTACTTTCTCATTACCAATTGTGTTGTAAGGTAGCTTAGCTAGGCTATGCACGGATTCCCCAGAGGGAGTCTCCACTTCACTCATTGACTCGTCGGCAAAACCTTGTATTTCCGCGGGTACTCCCTCAGCTAATTGCTATAAGCGATACACGTTCCCTCCATCCGGCCTAGAGAAGCGCTGAAATCTGGGCTGCTCCTCTTGCTTCCTTTTCCTCTCAGCGGGGAACGTCATCCTCGACGGGCTAAATACGGACTTGGTCGGCTCTGCTTTTTCTTTCTCTTCCCATTTAGGGAGCGGGGTAAGTCGTACTTCAGGTATTTCTTCCTTCTCTTTTGGTTCATTGTAGGAGACTGCGTCCGCCATGTATGCTTCCTCTGGCTCGAAGGGGTTTCACGTGGTCGGGATCCGATACTGTCTTCCCCTTATATTAGTATTGACACATTGATGGTATGTTGACGCCACCACCTTGTGATTGAGTAGCCATCCCCTTCCTAGTAGTACATGAAACGTGGTATCATCCTCCATCACGTAGAATGGTGTAAGTGCTCGGATGGGGCCGACTCTTAGGACTAGGCTGACAATTCCGATGGTTGTTTGAGTGTGACCCCCAAACCTTATTACCACTGTACTTTGCATCCTGATTGCAGACCGCGGTACTCCTATGATGTCTAGTGTGTGCATGGGGATTAGGTTCAGGGACGCGCCTCCGTCCACGAAAGCTCTCTTCAACGGCTGCTTGTTGACGTGAACCGTTAGGTACAGGGGCCTAAGGTGTTCCCCGGGGTAGCAGATGTCCTCGTCTGTAAACACGATCGCCTCTTTTGGGAGGGGATCATAAGGCTTTCCTGCCATAATAACTGCTATGACCTTGGATGCTTCTTAGATCTGGTTTTCGCTAAAGCCGAGAGAATCAAAGAATTGTTGGGCTAACACTGTCTGAGAGAACTTACTATCCACGCCGTCTGTATTTGTAAACGCCGCGTTTTCCATCTCGACTTCACATGCCTCTTCCTTATTGTCATCCCAATGCCTCCAAACATCTCCGCTTGGGTCGTGGGAGAGCATCATAACGTGATGTTGAATCGCCTTACCATCCTCGGGTTTGCTCATTTCGATCTCTCCTACCCTCATATTCTTTTGGAACATTCTTCGGAGGTTATAGCAATCAACCGTGGGGTGATGTATCTTTCGGTGGAAGTTGCAATACCTGGTATCATTTTTGTCGAGAGCGCTAGGATCCATCTTTGTCGGAGGCAGTTGGGTTTCTTTGTTTGCTATCCATTGCTCCAATAGACCTATGATTTGTTCCTTGCTGCAAGGTAAGGGTGGGGGAAGCGCTTATGTGCTCCATCCTTCTCGATTATTGCTAGCACAGACGTTCCTGGGTGCAGTTGAGACGGTGTTAACTGTGTTGCGCCAGGCGTAGTCCGAGTTATGCTCCTCGACACAGTCGGCGATCCTTGCCGCCGCTTCTTCTAGCTCGATGAAATTCGGGAAGCGAAAGTTAACCAGGCTTTTCTTGAAGGACGGAGTCATTCCGCGTACACATATTTCCACTAGCGCTTCTTCCTTGATGTCCTCGTGGCAATCTAGAGTAAGAAGGCGAAACCTGGCGATATATTTTCCTATCTCCTCACCTAAGCGTTGATTGCATTTGCTCAAGTTTATAGTTGTAACCTTTCTTTTTGCCGAATAGAACTTTCAAAGGAAGAGAGTGGACATAGTTGACCACGAGTTAATGTTTCCTGGTTTTAGGTTGTCATACCAAGTAAACGCTGTATCGGTCAGCGACTTCGGGAATTCCCTCATGCACAACTTCCCATTGGTGACGTGATCATTCATAGTAGATAGAAATCGACTGAGGTGTTCCCGCGCGTTTCCTTGGACATTGTATACCTTGAACTTTGACGAGGCATAGTCTTCAGGATACCGATACTCCGTGACTTCAGAAGAGTATGGGCTAGCCATGAAGTCATAGTTGTCTTGCTTTACGACTCTGTAATTCGTCTCCAAATACTTGGCCATCGCCTATTGCGTCATAGCTATGGGTTCTTCTCCTTCATCCACTGTATCTTTCATTTCTCCTTTGGTGTTTTGTTCGGCGCTGGCAACTTTCATAAGTTTCCTTAGTTCTTGCTCCCTGCGGACATGTTCCTCTAGCTCCTTCCGCATTTCTCCCAGAGAAGGTTGTGTGGGCGGCGAGTCCTCAACTTCTTGCTGTTTGTTTCTCTCTTGTAGAGCGTCTGGTTTCCTCACCTGCGTGATCGGATCTGAGACTATTCTTACCCTCTCGCCTTCTAGGTTGAGTGACGGGATGTTCGGTTGGTTCTCTATGGCGCCTTAGCTAGCGCCTCCTAAGTGTGTCATGGTAAGCTAGGCATGAGCCTCCGGGTGTGGTCGCCAAATATTGAGGGGTGAATTCAGTTCTGGTCCTAACCGTCCTAGCTACACCAAATGACCTCACTATTCCAGGAATAGTAAGAGAGAGAGTTAACTTTCCATTGTACCTTGTCCTTCCTTATATAGACCTTCCCAAAAGTCCCTCATTTTATCACATCATGACACATGTCCTAAACCTCCTTAATTACTTCTAGTGCCATTCCTTAATATAACCCTCTCCTTATTTGTTAATCCCTTCCTTGTCCTTCTTACCTTATGGGTACTTTCTCATTGGACTTGGGCCTAGTCCCCAAGTCCCCATGTCGCATACTAGGTTTGTCTCCCTTCTCAGGGGCACCCCGAACCCGTTAAGGGGTATTATTTTTCATGTATCAACAATATGCATTTAATTGCTGGTAATTAAAGCATATAAAACTAATAATCATAATTAAAAGATTCTTAATTTATTTCGGAACAGGATCTCCTTGAGTACTAAAGAATATCTTTGAACAATAAAAGATAAGAGTTATTGTACGTGTTCAAAGAACGTTGACATCTCTTCTTTGTAAATCCTCTTTCATATTTACAATCTTGGAATCGATTATACCACACTTCCAAGACAACTATGTGATTGATCAAATATCAGATCACATTAATGGGTTCAATCGGTTCTATCAATCACTGGGATCGGTTATACCCTAATATGGAATCACTTGTGATCGGTCACACAAGTTACCGGTTACATCAGTTACCAGGATCGGTTACATCAATTACCAGGATCGGTTACTATATACACATGGTATTGCTTGTGATCGGTCACACCAGTCACTAGGATCGGTTACGCCAATTACCAGGATCGGTTACACCAATTACTAGGACCGGTTACACCAATTACAAGGATCGATTACATAACTCTCTGTGATTAATCACACCAATTACTAGAATCGGTCACACCAATTACAAATATCGATCATACCATCTCAGTTGATTACTTAGGATAAGTTTCACTAATTAATCAAAACTAGTCATACCAAATCATAAGTCAGGCATTGTGATTAGTTGTACCAAGATACAGAACAAAGTTACGATCGGTTCTACCATCTCACACATATTGGTAATCCAAAGATTTGTAATGAATAGCCGTACCAATAAGCCTAGCGATTTCCCTTTTGATACATAAAACAAGTTCATGAATGTACTTCCTTTAAACAAATGTAAAAAATTGTTTCCTAGGATGAAATCTTTACCTTTACCCATTCACATAATCATAACAGCATTCATAAGATTATGTCGATGTCATATCTACGAAGTTCAAAAGATAAGCATTATACTTCGTAGTCTAATTCCCTAATACTATGATCATGTGCTCATGTCTCACTACTAGAGTAATATATCCTTACACTGATTCGCAGTTATGTTTTCAATATAGCACGACTTAAAAGATACGTTAGGAATGAAATAGTTCAAGTCAATATTACTAACCTCAAGAGGAAGGATGATGTCGTCATTGTAGCTCGTTACATATTCATGTTATTCAGGTCTTCGAGTAATACTTGTATGTCTCAACATTCCTAGACTTTCTATTCTAACCTAAACGAAGTTTTCTCTAGTACATAATCAAGCGACTCTTAGATGAGTTTTGACTCACTAAAATATGACAACCAAACTTGACATACCAACGCTTGGTGGGTTCAACCAAGCTATGCTCTAACAATCTCCCCCTTTGTCAATTTTAGTGACAAAACTCTTAATACATATGGATAAACAAATTACAAGAATTTATTATAGATACGCTTGATTCCCAGTTAGCACAATAACCTGCATATATTCAATCAATAAAGCCGTTGTTCTGAATAACAAAGCTTATACTCCCTCTAAAGGTAAGATAGGTAGATATTCAATCCGAACATCTTTGTTATTACACTTTTATAGTACAGAATGACAACACAACAATATGATATGTTTCTCCCCCTTAGTCAATGCTTTACTCTTTCGTTAGATATAACGTTCAAGCACAATTGTCCTTTCCTTAGTGATTGCAAATCACTTGTTTACTCCATATATTTCTCCCCCTTTTTGTCACAAAATGACAAAGGTTCGAGCAAATACAGGTCAAACTGAAAGGATCTTACAAATCCAAAAGACTTATAAACAACCTATAAGAGTTAAGCACGAAGGTTTCACATACCACTTTTAGATGACCAAACATTAAAACCTAAACTACAAGTAATTTAGTTTTAATATGTTATCAAGGAAAACTATTGCCCGAAGAAATTTTCCCTAATAGTTTAACAAATTGACTAAGAAACTTAGTTCCCATGTCTTATTTCGATAAGACCAAAATAAAGATCAGAGTTAACTTTATTTCTCTCATCAGGCTTTAATTATTCAGACAATAACTTAGACCTTTCTCTTTAGACAAGACAAGCTTAGTTAACTAGTATTTCTTGTCAAGGCATTCGATTAAACTTGAATAACCGAATCCTTCAATTTGATAAGTCTAACTAAGATCAGAATTAACTTAGTTTATCTTATCAGGAATCGAAACAAATGATCCCGTACTTTGTTAAGCCATAAACAATACATACAAACCAAAATAAATTGACTTGCACAAATATTTTCTTAACCGGAAGCAATTGAAACAAACATAGACATTATAGCACCGCAATTGCACCGAACTTTCATTAAGCAAAAACACTTGATACCCAACAATAAACAAGATACCAAACAATAAGCCAAATAAATTGACACAGTTTTTCTTAACCGGAAAAAATTGAATCACACACACACACATCCATACACATCATAATGGAATATATCAATTGTACCGAAATTTTGTTAAGCAAAATCAAAATATATGCAACATATACAGGCTTTTCTTAAACAGGAAAACGATTAACTAACAAATTTGTTACCTCAGATTCCGCATCCTCTTCTCCCCGGAAATATATATCATTAAGCGCAAGTTTACATAAGAACTCTCCCCCAGTTTGTTGTCATCCTCTCGCAAGAACAAAAGAACAACAACAAGAGCAACCTTTACCAGAGAAAGGTTAAATTGGTTTTTAACTAATGCGTGCCAATAGCAAAAGTTGAAAACCCGAAACACATATGTTTATGCTAAACACAACTCATGTAAACACAAATTGACTCAACATATTGTGACGTTTCACATATGAGTTTCAATCGGAACACCTTATGATCCTTTCATAAAGCCTACCAATATGGGCTAGAACTTAATCCTGCTAAATCAAAAAGTCACACAAACCATAAGGGTTCACATCATATGAGATCGAATATTAAGGTTATGAAAACCGAAATCAGACATCTCATAAACCGAAAACACATAGCAAAAATATAGACATTCAAGCACAGGCTATGTAATCGGAAACTATCACAAGAAAAATTATAAAATAATAATTGTATTCATAAATAATGATAGTTTTATTCAAAAAAATAGACCTTATACAATAATCAAAATAAATCAATAACTGATGTCTATTTTTCTTTGAAAATAAGAAGGTAGACTACTCCTTATTTGTCAGTTGCTCATCAGATTCTTGCTCAAAGTCTTGGTCTTTTTCGCCTTTTAAGAACTCATCATTGATCTCCAAGATACCTTTAAGAGTTTCTGGATCATTTCGAGTGGCAAAGGCTAACTGTTTCTGAATACAGTTTAATTGTCTTCCAAGACGTAAAATATGAAACAAGATGTCTCCATTGCTATAAATTTGAGAAGTTGAAACAATAGTTCCTCTTTCTTTTCTAGTTTTACTCATTCGCTTGATAATTCCCTGAGAAACTGTTTTAGCGATTATCTCATCTCCAAAATTATCCCCCATAGTGTTTTGACACATGCTGGTGATGAGACAGGGAAATCCAAGATTTCTCTGGGACGCTGTGGCATTGATGGATTCAAAGATTTTGATCATTTGATTTATAATCATTCCACATATATCATTTTGCTTATCACCTTCAAGAAGGTAGTATACAAACTTAGCAAATTCCTTGGCCCGTTATGATGTATCTCTTGTACAAGCAAAGAGAGTTTCTATAGTAAGTTTATCGAAAACCCTTAGGTAAAAGGGTATTTCTCTGTTTAGCATTCTTCCATCCTTCCAGCCAACAGATTTTCCAGTGATACGTTTTGAAATGTTATCATGCTCAATTTCAGTACCAGAGATCAAATGATTCCCTCTCACATCATAATTGATGATCTTTGATATCACTTTTCTGTCGACATGATGAAACGTGTATCCAACAAGAGTGCTAAACTTAACATTCTCATGATTAACATTATGAAAAATTAGCATAGAAGATTCTTACTATATCAGGTGACAATTTTTCAAACCCAAAAAGATTTCCCCAGTTTCGGTCTTGAACAAACTTCACATATTTTCTTTCTGAAACATTTGAATCAAACCTCTTTTTAGCAGTGAAATTTACTCCTTTTAAAGTTTGATATCTCTCAAAACATGTACTATCAACAAAGATTATGAATTCATGTTTGTCTTTGATCAAGTGAGGGTACTTGATGTTCTCAATATCACCGCAAGGAATATATGGATTCAATTCCAGCTTGTAAGTTTTAGGTATTTCTTCTCTTGATTTCCTCTTCCTCATATTTTCAAAAATCAATGAAATATGAAAAATCCTAGTTTCGGTTCCGGGCAATTTCTCCCAGGATGATTGTGAGAACAACACAAAATAATCTTCTTTTATAAGGAGTGGAGATATTAAATTCCGGAAATAACTAGTTTTGGGAAATCCTTTGATGGGATGTCGTAGGCTCAACAAATTAATCTAGATATTTCCCACTAATTAACTGGTAATATAGCGGTAATAAGAGATCGTTCCCACCGAGAGCTGTGTAATTGATAGGTTATTTAGTTCAGCAAAATAAGATAAAAGGGGGGTTGATATAATAAAAATAAAAAGAATAAAAAGAGAATAAGATGAAAGGGATGATCAAGGAGTCCTTCGCCGTTACCAAACATTGACTCAATAGTATACTTATCTATCTTCCGTAAGAACCATTCATCACCAACCGTAGGAAAGCAACTAGAGTAGTGTTATCCACAAAGTCCCTTATGTAACCGGATACCGACGCTCGCATATCAAGTTCTATCCAACCGAACCACCAAGTAGTAGCGCACTCAAGGTGTAACCCAATCGGAAGCTTTAAGTTATTTGAACTTAGGTTGATCCTAGCAGTTAGACTCTTAGCGCAAGGTCCACTTACTAGTGTTATCTTCACACATGATTGCTCCACAGAATCCCTCTGTGAGGTCTCACGTTCTCTACTTGTGTAAGGATTATTCAACAATTACACAGATATCCTAACCTGTTACTAGCAATAGAATGATCAACATATTAATCTAGCGTGTACTCCAAACAATCTAATTAATCAATCATAAACCTTAGAAATAGTGAAAACAAACGATGATGTGATTAAAACTCTGAATAACTTGCATTAACCAATAAAGATCACGTCTAGAACATTGAATTCATCCTTAATCAACAAAAGGTTTAGCTACACATGATTATAAAATAGAATGGGTTCTCCCTAAAGGGGTAAACCCTAGGTTTTGATGTAGAAGATGTAATATGGGAGGTAGAATTGTGTCTCCCAAGGTGTAGTATATCAAGATGTCTTTTTATTATATTAGGGGTCTTCTTATATAGTGCTCACATGGTCTAGGGTTAAGAATCCTTCCGGGACAGCGTTTTCCTTGATTTAGAAGCCCAATTTCGTATCTTTTATGTCTGTCTACGGTTGGGTTTCCCAACCGAATGTTCCCCTGACTTTACCTACGGTTGGGTTTTCCAACCGAATGTCTCCCTGAGTTTACCTACGGTTGAGTTTCCCCACCGTAGGTGCTTCTGAATCTCCTTCTTTGTCTTCTTTCACCATTTTGGCCAAAAATTCTTCATCCGACGTCCGATTAAGCTTATTCTTTTTATGTTCTCTTCGTATCGTCATCCTCTACAAGATTGTGTCTTCAAATCCTTTATATCTTCTCATTTTTACCTACGGTTTGGTTTAGAATGCTTTCCAAACCGTAAGCCTCCCTAGATTTGCATACGGCTTGCTTTTCCAGACGTTCCTCTGACTCTGACAATTCCTCGCGGACCTGGTTCATCTACGGTTAGGTTTCCCAACCGTAGGTACTTCTGGATCTTCATTCCAAAAGTATATTTTAAGATCCAACTCTTATTTCTCGTGCGGAATGGATCATTTTCTCTTCTTAGCTCTTTCAACCCCTGATTCCATTGATCTTGGATGATTCACATGAACAAACAAATAAAATAGAAAACAAGAGTAATACAAGGATAATATGCAAGAAATTCAACTAAAAAAAGTACGGAATTGACACTCAAATCATGTGAATTATGCACTTATAAAATTCCCCCACACCTGGCTTTTGCTAGTCCTCGAGCAGACTACCTAAACTCAAAATACAATAACTCCATTTCATTGAGAAAACAGATGCACTTAGCAAATGTAACATGCCTGTAAACCCCTAGGTGTCCCTTGTGGACGAGTTATAGTCTCGTGAGGGTTTACGAGAGGTATACCCAAAAAACCTACTCCAACTTCAAAGTGTTCCAGCGTCCCAAACATCCAAAGAGCTATGAGGACATAGAGTTTCTGCATGCTAGTAATAATAAGTTAGAAATACCAAAGAACATATTCTCATTCTTAAATATTGAGTGAGAAATAACCACAGCATAATGAGAGAACGCGTGTTTGAGGGCAATCAATAAGCATTTCGCCTCGACTTATGCCTCACCAATAGGGTTTTATGAAAATTGCACTCAATAAGACGGCTTTTTTATGGGTCTCACATGTGTGCAGGTAGGAATAAAGAGAGAAATCCTACACACGTTGAATGGTGGGAAGGAAACCTTCCGAATTATTTCTGGAGACCCCACAAGATCGTGGGAAATAAAAGACTTTTTCTGATGATCTCTAAGAAAGGAAATCAACCATTATAGAAAGGATGATAGTACTTACTACCTTCACATCCGATCGGCAGTGACGAAATCACCACTCTCACAGCATCCAATAGAAACGTCTTCCTTCGGCTCGTCTTCTTCATCTTCTCAGTCTTCGTCTTCGGTCTTCAACTATTGATGATAAACTCTTGAACTTCGTAAAACTTTGACGATTTGTAACTCTTTTCCTCAATTTCCTTGTTGCTTGAAACTTCTTTATATATTTTTCTTCCCCATGGCCTTATTGATAAAATAAAAACCAAAATAACAAATTTTCTCTTGTCTCATTTTTTTTTTAGTGAAAC
Source organism: Papaver atlanticum (assembly GCA_023531105.1). Lineage (NCBI taxonomy): Eukaryota > Viridiplantae > Streptophyta > Magnoliopsida > Ranunculales > Papaveraceae > Papaver > Papaver atlanticum. Next base: position 18,716,463 of record JAJJMB010002020.1, on the reverse strand, counting down.
AAGAAAAATAACAATGGAAATAGCCATGGGTGAAGTACTTTACCGCTTGATTCTTCACAACTTGTATTGTCTTCGATATCATAAACTCCAATAATTCCCATCTTTTGATTTTCTTCGCTCTTGTAAATAAGTCTTCATACGTGGATATAGAATTCCGCTCCTTATATGTAAGTCTTCAACATGTATATAAAAATATGCTCATTGTATGTTGCTTTACTTGGATATAAATTTGATTTTACTTGTATTGTTGCTTGTAAACCTCAAACGTCTTCAACTTTCCTTGTAGATTTTTGATGTCGCTCCCTTGTTGATGATGATTGTGTGTTTCTATGGACCTGTTGTCAGCGAGAGAGAGAGAATGGTGCTAACTGCAAATCAAACTACAAGAAGGTGGTTTTCATATATAGACATCACCCTCATGATTGACAAAATTAGCACTCAAGAGATCAAAAATAGTGCTGAAAATGGTGTGAAGTTGGGTAGCTCACCATTCTACCCGGAATTAACGTACGGTGACACACACTCAAAAGAAAGCTCTTTAGTCAGCTACTAAGAATTTTTGGTCTGGTGCCTCTTTTGATTTGAAAATAGGTAGTATCCACTAATGATTGATCAGCAACTCTAATAATGCATTTCCCCCTGCTCCTCATTTGCCACCGGCATGATTAAATCCATTATTTAACACTCTAACAAGTAAGAAATCCGAACGTAGTTCCCTAACACTTCCAAATTCAGTTATGTCGGTCAGAAATCTCTATGTAAACATACCTAAAAGTATGCTAGTGACTCTAAAATCTCTACAATTTGAAGGTTTTTATGCAAATATTTACAATTTTTTTGAAAAACCGACTCAAAAAGGCTAAAAACTCCATATGAAAAATATCCAAACACTCCCCCATACTTAAATTCTACACTGTCCTCAATGTAATTGACTCATCCTAAGTAAAATCAAGGTGGGAAATCCTAATATGATATGCAAAAGAAGAAAACTAAAAACAAAAGGATAGAAAATACAAAACCAATGGGTTGCAACTCATTCAGCGCTTAGTTTAACGTCTTCAGCCTAACCCTCTGGTTATCGTCCATAAACCAATAATATGAAAATCTGGTAGTCCATCCAGACAACAATCTGCAAATCTAGTAACAGCTTCATGAAGACATTAGCATAAGATATAAATATTGAAGCTATCGCTTTATTGAAGTTTCCCCCACACTTAGTCCTTTCTACATTCAGAAATGGATAGAGAACATAGAATTCGGGAACTTTAAAAGGTTCCTCAGCTTGGTGAACCTGCACAATTCTAGAATCAAACACATCAAGTGGTGGATACTTAGAAGCAAAATAATCCGTTAAAACTTTAGAAGCACACAACTCCAATCCTAAGTGAGGTATTTTCCTAAAAGCTAGGTTAATAACCCTTTGAGAAGCTACTTCAATTGGATGGAAATGATCAATAAATATAAAATTATGCAAAGGATTAGACAAACCTTGTATCGGATCCTCATCTTTCTTAATTAAATCCAGTGAATTATTTACCTCGAGTATATCATGGTCCTCTATCAAAATTTTAGTTTCTTCTTCAACCGAAATCTCAGCATCATCGACAAGCACAATTGGGTCTTCCACAACTTCAATTAATTTGGTTTCATTCTCAATCTCTATCTTTTCAATAATCTCATCATCGGAATCAGAATCTTCTCCTAGAAAGTCTAGTTCGTTGGTGCAAATCTTAAAATCTTCACTTGTATACGTTACACCATTTATAACAACAGTTATGTCATATCCATTCTCCTCCTTTTGAATAAGCAAGTGATCGTTATTATGATCTGGAGTTGGAATAACTTTACCATCTTTGCAAGGACTTTCTAAAGGTTGATCATCTTCATCAGAATCTTCATCAACCTCGTAATCTTCACTATCCCAACGACGTTGGAATTCCATTTGTATGGCGCTATCAATTTCTTGAAGAGTCTCCTCTGATGCTCCATCTTCTTCCAGTTGATTGTATCTCTTATAAAGTTTTCTGATATTTACATGTTTTCTATCATTACTCACAATAGAGTACCTAGACCGCAACTCTTCCATTTGAATAGGTGAAATATGAGCAATATGAGTGGATTTGGTTACACTATTATAAGTTTTGAGATCAAAACTCTATGTCATCTGCACGTTACTAGAAAACAATTGATCAGAAGCATAACTATCCTTCCATCCTCGTGATTGTTCACTTACATGCCCGTCATAAGGTTGTTGACATGTATGAGAATATCCATAAGGTTCCGTGGGATATTGATCATATCCAAAAGATTGGTTTAGATTATACCCATAGGATGGTTGGTAGTTGTCATAAGAATGAGATCGAAAATCATATGATCTTGTGCTCCATACATGTTATTTCCGTAAGGAAACATGACGACTCACAAGAACGAGAAAATAAAAACAAAAAGAAAATCTAAAAACAAAAACAAGCTAAACAAATAACAAATCATTAGCAACTGCTCCTCGGCAGCGGCGCCAAAATTTGATGGGCTGTCGTAGGCTCAACAAATTAGTCGAGATATTTCCCATTAATTAACGGTTAAATTATGTTTGGAAGGCACATCCGGAGGTATATTTATGCTCAATACCATGGCTTGAAAATACTTACATAAACTACCACGAGCTTTCCAATATACCGGAGCCGGGTATTATCTAATTAGCGAATTCCGAATGTGTCCCAAAGAATCTATCGCACGTATGTCGCGTTCCAATGGCCCATATAAATGAGGAAAGTACTGTATTTTACCATACCATTTCTCTCTCTTCAAATATTGGGCGAGTATCTCCCAATAGATCCTTCAAACCCTAGTTCTTTTGGTGCAAATTATACCGCGACATAGGTGCTTTCACCCATCAAGTTCATTAAACGTAAGCTAAATTCCATCCCTACCGCGGCCGCAACTCTAATTTTAATGAATTTGGGTGTTTTCCTAACTTTTGCTTTTTGTTTGGATTGTGTCTAGGGTTTTGGGTTTTCGGCACTGGTAAAATCTTTTCTTTAAACTTATTTTAACACTCGCCCAATATCTGAATCCATGGATTTTTCATGGTTATTTCAATTCTGGAAGTAATAAATTACTAGTTATTTTGTTGTTTTATACTTATTTGTGTGTTTATTTTAGAATTGGAGACACAATTCCATGGGTTTTTCATGGTTATTTCAATTCTGAAATAATAAATTACTAGTTATTTCTTTGTTTTACACTTATTTGTGTGTTTGTCACTGAATTTACTTTGTTTTGTATATACCATGGTTTAGTCCATCATCTTGGAAAAAAGAAAACTATTTATCCTTTCAGATACTAACCCTATAAAACCATACATCTTAAATACAGATTTTTATTCCTTGACATTTAACCCTGTTTAATTATTTGCAAAATTAAGTATGTATAGTTCTCAAAACAAACCTACTGAAACTTTAGACCGGATTGAGAGTTAATGTTACATCGTGTAGAGAGTGAATTGATATAATGGTAAATTAATTGTTTATCCATGGTGTTAGGAAAAGATGTATGCTACTACAGCGGGAGGTGCAGCAGATACTGACATCCAAGATGATGTCAGGTCCAAAGAATCGTTAGAGACAGCTTCTGCATCTGTTGAATCGTCGGCATGTAATTCATCAGGAACCGAACCATAATAAGTTTGTTTTATTAGTTTTAGTCTTTTAGGTACCGGTGTTTAAATTGTGAGATGGTTTGAGAATAGCCATGTCAAAGAATCCTCCTCCCTTTCAAAATATTGTAGTTGCTGCATATCCTCGGAAGAAACTGACTTGAAGCATCTCATGTGTATAACAAGTTTGTTTCCATACAAAAGTATCGGGATAACTACCCGAAAGTAACAAATCACTCAGGCATGCTACTAATGTCCACGATCAGGGGTCGTTTGAGCGATAAGGCTTGCGCAGTATTTGCTTCAACGGCAGTTAACCACTTTCTGGATATGCTTGATACCAAAAACAGTGGTGCAATTTTGCATTATCTACTCTCACGATAAATTGTGATACAAGATGATGGTGATCCATTTTGCATGAACTTTGGGGTTGGAGGCCATATCTTGAGGTTTGGGATGAAAGAATTCGCACTTGCTATAGGACTTAAAACTGGATTAGGTCCCGGGGTTTTTCTGCATTTGCGGTTTCATGGTTAACAAAATTTTGCTGTGTCATTTACTTTACTTTTTGGCAATTATATTTGTATATATATTTAAATTAAATACACTTGTACGTCAACTCCGTAATACTTGATATTGATCCTATAGAATTTCGGATTTCCGAACCTATTATCAAGTACACACTTTGTTGTTGTATCGTCTCGATCTTGTATCCATAGTCAATCACACAAGTGACCTAGTTGTTGTATTATCTCGATCTCGTATCCATAGACGATCACACGAAGTGTGAACCGAATTGTCGTATTGTGTCGACTCTGTCCATAGACGAACACATTCGGTACAGGACTTATAGGTTGAAATAAAAAGATTGTGTTATTTTTGGGTACCTTCATCTTTTCATTATTTATATTAACACTTAATGTTGTATTTTCCAAATTGTTCATACATATCTTGTGGTTTCCTATCCATTTTTGGAGTTTCCTATAAGTTTATTTAACTTGGTGGTAAATTTACAGGCTTCTGATGCTTTTCCTTCAGTTGGTATTATGTCGAGCACAAAATTGCACATGTACATACTCAACCCGGTATATTTGAGCCCTTTGCTTAGGCATCTTTAGTTAATTTCTCGACCAACTATTTACCATCAATCTGGTTTTGGGAATAAACCTTATATTTCGTATTACGTGTTTGGTCCATATCGATATGTTGGTTTCGGTTCATAGGACATCTAAAAACCCTGAACTGGTAATGTCTTATTACATATGAGAATGTATTCCATTCGTTAGGGGGAGGAAGTAAGCAGTTACAAATGAGATTGTATTTCCTGACGAGGTTTTTAACGAGGCGATGTTTGCATCAACGTCGACATTATTATGAGTTTTAGGCGATCATGTTTTGTCCCAGTGGTTTCCCTGATGCATGCCTTCATATTTGTCCCGAGTGATTTTCCAGACGTAGTCTTAATGAAGGAAATATTTCACGGCAGTGACCAACCGCAAGATGAGCTCTAGTTTTTTCCCAAGTGATTTTTCTTTAGGCAATTTCAACAAAGGAGAATTGTTTTGGAAACAGCTGATGCATGTCGTAAGTGCAACAAATTATTCGATATATTTCCCACTAATTAACTAGTATTGTAGCGGTAGTTAGGATCGTTTCCACAAAGAGCTGTGTAATTGATATGTTATTGAGTTCAGGAAAATAATAAAAGACAAGGGGGATTGTTTGATTAAAGTAAAATAAAAAGAATAATAAATAAAATAAAGAGATGATCAAGGAGTCATTCACCGTTACCAAACGTTGACTTGCATAATATACTTGTTTACCTTTCGTAAGAATCATATATCACCAACCGTAGAATAGTAGGTACGCTTATCTATCCCCAAAACTCCTCTTACCATGGATACGGAAGCTCTCCAATATCAGATTCTATTCAATCGAACCACCAAGTAGTAGCACACTCAAGGTGTAATCCAATCGAACGCTTTAGGCTTTGTGAATTAGGTTGATCACAGTAGTTAAACTCTTTACTCAAGGTCCACTTGCTGATGTTGTCTTCACTCGCAATTGCTCCTAAGAACCCCTCTGCAAGGTCTCATGATTTCTACTTGTGTAAGGATTATTCAACAATTATCACAAGTATCAACGACATCAGTTCCATCTTCTCCATCATCCAGACTCGTTCCACCATCAAAGCTCTCTGGTTTGGTCTCGTACGTGAAGATGATAATGAAATAATGGTCCCCCAAGAAGACATTGTTGGTGCTGTTATGACCAGTGGCAGCCCTGAGTAATTCGGATGACATAATTGGGTGCCTTTATAAATTCTGTGTGTCAATATCTTTTACAACTTTGACCCGCTTTAAACGCTCATAATCTCCTCATACGATGTCGGAATAACTCCATTCTTTCGTCATTGGCTTAGTCTTTTCGTCCTCTTAAAGATGATAGCAAGAACTCTTGGATTTGAATGAGTTCCACTTGGTCTTTGTCCTTTCTCCACTTGTAGCTAACTTCTTTTATTGCACAAATATGTGTCAATTCACTTCTTTTGGATGATTCACCTAGCAAAACAAAAATAAGAGAAAACAAGAGTACATTAATTTGCAAGAATATAAGCAATTACTAGCATGGAATTAGCACTAAATATATGTGAAATATTCACTTATCAACAACCACCCTTAGCGTACTCTTTTTCCATCAACCATTTTCCGTCCCACCGGATTTTTCTGACAAGGTTTTAATTACACAACAATTTCGAAATAATTGTCACCCAAGAAGGATTGTCGTATACTGTCGGTGGTTGACCACCTGTCAAAGTAACCGATCATCCTAGGATTAAGATGAATAATAAATTGGATAAATATGTAATTATTTTCTTTTATTACAATGACACCTAAGCTATGAGGTGGCAGTATTATGGCTTCCAGATCCTTTGTAACTGTTTTTCCCCGTCCTCTGCCTCATCCACTAAAAAACCACCACGTGGAATCAATTCCAATTTAATTTTAGATAAATAATTTGTTTTCTAATTTAGTTAATTTACAGATTTAAATGGAGAAAAATTAGGAAATCAGTCGATTGAAGTTTTATATTTTATAAAAACTCCTTCCGTAATTAGGTTTTTTTTAGCTAAGATGAACTTCATTGGATTTGGAACATGGTACACGGAGGATAGTACAAGAAACACTTTGATGATCTAACCAAAAAGATGGATTTGGAACTTCAATGGTTTTTTAGTCCATCTTCTAACTCCTTCTGTTTTACATTTTGTTTATTGCTTATTACCTGTACTATCATTACCTTCGGAATGACAAAAGAAAATGTAAAACAGAGTTTCCATGGAACACTTTAAAGATCAAACACTTCAACTAGCTACATCCATAACTTGAAAAAATCTTTTGCATATATCCACCTTACTGACTCATATTACAATCCACGTACAAGCATGAGCATCAACGAACATTTGATTGACTTTTGTTACAAATATAACGCAACAAAGTTGAAAGAAGAAAACTAAAAGTTGAGCCTACACAGTAAGTCCAAAGCAGACCTGCTCTCGTAGTTCTCTACTTTAAAAAAGTGCATCACGTATTTTAAATCCAAAGCTAATTACTATGAAGCAATTGGTGTTACGCGAGATGAATCAACAATAAAATCTTAATATCAAAAGATAAAATAAATTAGTGAAATTCTTCTTAATAAATAAATTGGTGTTATAAATTCTTCTTCATCCTCATAATCGTAATTAGTAAAATCATCTGTAAAGTCCTTAAACTCCTGAAATACATGGCTAAGATGCTTTGCAGCATTCTAACATAAGTGCCAAATACATAATCGATGACACGATTCTGGCTACGACGAAGCTAATGCTTTAGCCATTGCTGCATCTTGATCAGTGAAAATAGTTTTTGGCTTCTTACCTGACATAGTTTTAGCAAAAGTGTCAATTAATCACATAAAGATTTTTGCAGTTTCATCATATAACAATGCTGCACCGAATATAACCGTTTGCTTATGATTGTTTTACTCCAACAAACAGAATAAAAGGTCTTCCATCTTTATTTTTCCTGTGGGTCGTGTCGAAAGATACCACATTGCCAAAGTATTCATAATCCACCATCATCCTTGCATCAGCCCAAAAGATGTTAGTTATCAAATCATCCTCATTTACTTGTATAGCATAAATAAAATTTGGATCATTTGCTTGCATATTATGTAGATACTCTAATACACCATCTGTATCTCCTCATTTCATTTTTATCATTCGCTTGGAACGCCGATAATTTCTTTAGTCTATAGGTATAAACCCGAGATTTTGGCGACTACCGGCTTGTCTACTCAAAAATTCGACAGCTTCTCTAGGAGCGATCTTTAAAGCATCAGCCATATCAGCTTATGTGGTATGCACAACACTCATAAATCTGTGAGATCTAAAGAAATGGATCTTTCTATGGGTTGTAGCGATGTGTGTATGATGAGCGGAAAAATCAACAATATAATACTTATTGGTCGTTGTACGACTAATTTTCATCGTTGCTAAGCAATCAAATCTTGTCTCTGCGCGATGAACCTTGACATTAACATCACGTTTGTCTACGCCACGCTTTCCCTCAGCTGAACAAACATAAATTATGTCTTTCAATCTGGGAAGCACGGACACTGATATGGGACACGGACACGACACGACACGGACACAGGGATCGGCAAAAATCCAAAATCATCAGGACACAGACACGTCTATATATACATTAATAAAATGGTTTTTATATACTAAGATCATAGTGTTATAGTATATCAAATACATTAATCACGCAAATACATGAAAAAACTCAATTTTATGCCGTTAGGTTAGCTCACATATAGAAAAATTAACTATTATATTGATTTCCTTGACACACTAGGTTACCAAACTACTAAAATGGAGTATAGATCTCTTCACGTGTGTCGTGTCGGTGTCCCACACACGTCGTGCATCCGTCACGCATTTGACGCGGACACGGCGCCAATACTGGTGTGTCCGTGCTTCACTGCTTTCAATCTCCCATTACTGAAAAAATGTGCTTTACTCTTTCTAACACTAAAACCAAAATTGTATGCATGTATATTGTAAAATGTATATGCATCTTCTTCTGTTTCAAACTTCATTCCAATTACTGGAATCTTTTCTTTTTGTAATCGAGAGTGAACCAAATTGACTCGTTTACTAACATTTGTTGTATTAGTATTATCATTGCATTCGCCATCTAAAGAATTAATAAAATTTGCACCGTTGTCAAAATTTATTCTGCGACAAGTTTGAACCCCATCTTCCACCCGATCATTTTCAGAGTTTGAAGTCTACAAAATAATAATACAAGCACTAAACAAATCGATAACAAGCTTTATTCAATAAAAACGATAAGAAAAAAAGATCAAAAATAAAGGCACTGCCTACCTATCAATACTCCATAGTGTGAGTGAAGATAGAAAGCGTGATTATCAAAAAAAATAAAATACGATGAACTAGAAAACCTAATTAATAATTTAGGGAACCCTGTTTTTACGGAAGGAGTTTTTATAAAATATAAAACTTCAATGGACTGATTTCCTAATTTTCTCCATTTTAATCTGTAAATTAACTAAATTAGAAAACAAATTATTTATCTAAAATTAAATTGGAACTGATTCCATGTGTTGGTATTTTAGTGGATGGCGACAGATGACAGGGGAAAAACAGTCACACAAGATCTGGACCCTAGCCATATACGGTGACTTAGACTATATATACACCCTTCCACGGGTAGTTTGTTCTTGAGAAAAGAAAGCATTGAATCTGTATACCAAACTTGAAAGAAATAAAACTTCCCACTCACACTTCCTCCTAGTCTCATTACATGCTTTAATTCAATGTTTCAAGTCTAAGATTAGTTACCCAGCATCATTACAGTGGCCATCGGCCATATAATAGTTTTAGATAGTTTGATCCACACTTTTTTTTTGCTGAGAAAAAACACCTGACATTAGCTAAGAAGAAAATTACAAATTTCGATCAAGGATTCCTTCCTTACAAGACTAGCTAAAAAAAGGAAGAAATAAAACCTAACTATCCTTAATACAATACTTTCTAGCCCGACGTGTAAGTCGAGCTGCTAGATGGTTTTTAACACGCTTAATATACACAACTTTAAAAGCACTATCACTAGAAAGCAAATATCGGTAGTCAATCAAAAGATCACTGCACCTCCACCTTGCTTTTCTATAATCTCTATTCTCAAAATCCACTATTTGGAGAAAATCACTAACAAACAAGACCTTAGACAGATTCATCTCTTGTGTCCAAAAGATACTCAGAAAAAATGAAGTTATCTCAACTCCAATCGCATCAGGAATCAGCAGAAAATCAGTACGAGAATCTCTTATTGTACCTGCAACATCGCACCAGATTATACCCGAGCCCATATTAAAGCTTTTAAAAGGACCATCAATATAGTTTGATCCACACATTTATAGAAAATGAGTCCATTAATTAATTTTGAAGCCAAAATCATGAAAAAAAGAAATTTGAAGAAATAAAGCGGAAAGGTTGGCGTGGCACCATGGTGGAGTATTCTTAGAAAGAAAATATGCTTGTATATTTCATTATTCTTTAATTTATTTTAAGTATCTAGCAAAATATATTTATAATTAATTAAGTTATTTTCATTTATTAAGAATACTTTAGAAATATAATTATTTATCTAGGGATTTTATATTAGTTTAGAAAATATATATTATATTAGGCAATAAGTATTTTGATAATTTATTTATGAAATACTTGATTATTTGGAATGGAGTTATCCATATAAAGAGCTCCATATATTTGTATTAGGGAGAAGATTTTGATTCATGAAAAGTAGTGTTTTTCCTTGAGAGTGGTATTTTGGAAACATGAGTTTTAGATATTAATTATGTTTCGCGCTTCCCCCCTGCATCAGTTGGTATCAAA
>JAJJMB010002020.1:18593162-18703833 GCA_023531105.1 Papaver atlanticum | reverse complement strand
CCCCCCCCCCCCCCCCCCCCCCCCCCCCCCCCCCCCCCCCCCCCCCTAGAGCCAGGGTTAGTCAACCCCTGGATCCGCCACTGAGCTATACCCCGGATATTCATAAATTTTATATCATTCAAAAGTATTTTAAAACACCTACGTAGCGAATATAAATATGACTATTAAATGATATAAAGTCAATTATTAATGAGACAAAATTTGAAAATGACTAACTCATCTAATTTGGGAAGAGTAGTTTATTAGAATTGTCAGCTTTATAGGGTGTTTGGATGTACACTCAAAAGTTGCATTTTGACTTATGGAGGTCAGAAGTCAGTTTGGCAATAACTTTTCAGAACGACTTCTAAAAGCAAAAAAGCCAGCTTTTTGTGAAGCAAAATAGTTTTGCTTCTGACTTCTGCTCCTGACTTCTACTTCTGGAGAAGCAGAAATCAGAAGCAGATTTGTATCCAAACGCGCACTTATCATAGTGGAGAAACCACCACTATGACAAAACAACTTTTATACCACCTCGTATAGGTACCGTCTTGTAAAAGAAATCTACTCATTTTTTTACAATTGAATCAAGTGGGACCCGTGCCAAACGAAATTAAAGATTTATATGACAACCTGTACAAGGCTACAAAAAGAAGGAAGTGGAAACCGTTGGAACGAGAGAGAGAGAGAAAACAAGTCTCCGACAGTGATGAAAATTAGAATTTACTACAATGTGGTTAGAGCTGGAAAACAAGCCGAAACCCGCGGATTAACCCGTACCCGGCCCGTGAAAACCCGAACCCGGCTTGGCTGGGTTATAAACAAGCCGGGTTCGGGTTAGAGAATTGGTGGCTTGTGGGAAAACGGGTTAACCCGGACCGGACCGTAAACCCACAGGTTTAACTCGTAACCCGTCTACAGTAATAAGTTTCACTTAATTTCCACCGTCAGATTATCTAGGATTAATCACGTTCGTTCGTTTAGGATATAAAAGCCAGAAACCCTAGAGAAGATTTTATTTCTTCTTCCTCTATTCTTTCTTATCCACTGTCTCTTCCTTTTCACCGCGCCTCCTTACCACCTCCATATTTATTTCTCACTTCACAGGGTGTTGCTAGTGCTGCCTAGAGGTTGAAGATAATCAGATCGAGTGTGAGAAGTTATTGAAGTTGAGAGTTGATTTAAAGTTTGACTTTGAACTCGGTTCAAGGTGGATCTGTGAGATAGAGATGCAGTCGAGATGATAGTAAAGCGAATCTGAGAAGAAAGTAGGGTTTACTGTTAGGGGTTTGGAACTTTGGATTATGGGATTGCATGGTTTTGATTATTGTTAGGGTTTACTGTTGGATTGGCAGAGAAGGGAAATGAAGAAGTTTGGGTTTGTTGCTGCTACAGCCCACAGATTAATCACTTTTTATAAAATCAACCATTAAATACCTTAAATCTTTTCTTCAATCAGCGGACATGGATGCATGCAATTGAAATGGAAATCATTCAAACAACTGAAACGGTAACTGGTTCATAGATCTTCTCGAGATTCTTATGTTTATAATTGATTACTTCTATGATTGTTCTTCAATTTCTTGTATTTGGTGTTTAATTTTCTGTTTTCACTCTTCTACATGAAAGCACCAGTTTTTGTATAACAGGTGTTTGTGTAATTGACCTGGAGAGTTTGTTTGGTTGGAATCATTGGATTGATTGAAAACTAGTGGTTTATATTGAATTGAATTGAATTTGTGGGAATTGTTATTTAGGGGAATTCTGTTTTTGTGTGAATATTTTGATGTTCTGCTGGATTTTGGCTGATTGAGAATTTGAAGCAGAGTAAAATTGGGGTTGAAGAATTTAGGGGCAAAAATCTTAGGGATAAGTCGTCTCAATTTCTCGATTGAATTGATTTTTGTAGGCATAGACTTTTGAGTTGAATTGATTTCAAGTAATTGGAGGTTGTAACCAACCTAGTGGTAATACTCAAGGCACTGATGGTTAGAGATGGTTGATGGCAGTAAATCGGAGGAAACTGTTGAGCTTGGTTATTGTTGTTTGATGGAAGAAGATGGAGGCAGTTGATAGCATTTGGTTTATCATGGACCATGGTGGTGAGTCTGGAGACGTTGAAGAACTCAAGTGGAAAAATGGGTTTTATTCTCCATATCTGTTTTAGATTAATCCTTGTAATTATTTTACATCTTGTAATTTGTCACAAATTAAGTTAATTAAATTTAAATTTTATTTTTAATTAAACAAGCCGGGATAACCCGTAAGCCCGCAAGCTTTACCCGCTACGGGTGCGGGTTGAAGAAATGACCACCCGTGAAGAATATCGACCCGCAGGTTTTGACCCGTGTTAACCCGAACCCGTGTAACCCATAACAAGCCAGCCCCGGGCCGCCCGTTTGCCAGCTCTAAATGTGGTGCATAAAAGATGGATGAATCATCAGTACCGGTAAATCTTATCGGTAAATGTGTGTCCTGACAGAGTTTAAGCCAATTAATTGTCGAGTTCATTCGATACTAATATGATTCGTTATACACTGGAGAAAAAACACTAAATTTTATGAGAAAAAAACTCTCCATAAAAGTCTTCATCCATGTAGGGTCCATTATGGATGTCCCTAAAAAAACTCTTTAATCCTAATCTCTTTGACTAATTTGTTCATGACATGGTATATTAGACATCCTATTCAAAGATTCGTCAACCTCTTGTCCGAAAGATTCGCCAAATTTATACTTATCCTAGTCAGCTTTCTAAAATCAAAAAATAAATTTAAGTTCAACAAAAATAAATTGAGAACCAAACGGGTAGCTAACTCAGCTGGTCATCCCCGTTTCTCAAAGGTTGATGCGTTCCAGGAGGTCACAGATTCGAGTCCCCCAATGGCTCAGTATTGCAGAATTTGACATGGAAGGTAGAGTTAGTTTACCCTCCTTGCGACATAACCAGCCCCCCTATCCGCTTCGGCTCCAGAGTTAGTTTGCCCCCCTTGCGACATAATCAGCCCCCTATCCGCTTCGGCTCCCTTGGTTGGTTCCTCGTGAGGCTCGCTGATAGGATAGCAAGGCAACCTGTTCAATTAATGTAGTAGTACGTCATTGGAGCTTAGCTTGTTAGGCTTCCAACTAGTTTCATGTAATAATCGTTATCAAATAATATAATAATATTTTTAAAATAAAAATGAAATTAACGATTTTTCTCACTTCTCCCTCATTTTAAGAACGTGTTTCCTTTTATTTTTATCTAGTGTTAGGATCCGATACCACTAGAAATCTATCATACTTGGTTAAGAGCATTTTATTGTTCATGAACTCTTTTTGTTTAAATCTGATCAATTAGAAAATTCCCAAACAACAATACATATTGTTTATGGTTATTGGAAATGTTTTAAATTTATTGAGAGAGTTTTCAAAATAGTCTGGTGAAAGGTACGCATACCCAGGATGCATACCTAAGCCAATATGGAATTCCTCGAAATGGAGAGGAACGCCCGGTATGCATACCACTTGGATCTGGGTTCTGGAATAGGGGAAGGTACGCGGACTCCTTGAATCTGACTTTCAAGATGTGGAAGAGGTACACATACTCCTTCAGCTTAACTTCGCGGACTTCCCAGAGGTTACACATACCCGGTACGCTTACCTACCCAGTTATGATATAGCATAAGGTCACGAACTGTTTCACAACTATGTTCACATTGCTAGAATCCTCATAGACACTTCTAAGACAACTTTATTCATAATTTTTTTTTTGTCTTGTGGATTATGGTTTAAGTCTTGAGTTTTATTGAATACCACTTATGCTTGAAAGTTCAAAAGGAACTATCATTGTGCACGGTTTCAGAATCCTGGACCATAATGCATATTCTTCTGTGTAATATGAATACAGACATTTCACATGTTTACATGGATTCTTTAACTATGGATAATTACTGAGTCAAAACTTATGAACTTATTTTTATTTGAATTTGTTATGTCATGTTCATTAGTTTATGACGAATGAATATTGTTGGTTTTAAAATTATTGTGTTTAGACGCGAAAAAAGAACTACAATCAGGGCCAAAAATGCAAGAATTTTAGTTGTTTATTTAGATACAATCGGTTTACGTGTAACTTTATAAAAACTTATTGTAGCCTTTTACCATAATTACAAGTTCAAAATTGGTCCATATGGTTTACCACACATACGGGTTCTGTGATTTCATTCCCTTATTTTACAAGTATCCATAATCGGTTTATCTGGACATCCATATCAAACGATTATGAGAAAATAAAAGTTACCGAATTTTGACAGTCTACCAGAATCGATCTATGTGGTAAACCATAGAATCCGATTCTTTTAAACAAAGATGCCACTTTTTGTGTATGTTTTTTTAGATTATAATCGATTTAAGTTGGCATTCCTATACACCGATTGTATCAAGGCATCTTTTATATGGTTTTACTAGAATAAAATCGATCTATGTGGACATATTTAAAAGTCGATTATTGGAACTGATTTCAAAACAACTAGTCGTCGAGTCTTCATTCATATTAAGGACAACCGCTTTCCCAAGCACATTTTTCCACAGATTGGTTTTATCCACTCCTACTTCATCCACTACTCAATTAGTCTTGGAAAATATAATGAGAACGATAAGAAGATATGCAGCTTGTGAAATCGTTCATTCCCGTCTTCCACGAACGTATGTATGAAATTTATTCAATATTTTGGAAGAGAATCAGAGAGTTCTATTATGAGCACATTGGGAATCCCAAAAATCATAGATGGAGTGATTTAGCGTTTTGATTCACAAACAAAAATGCAATTCGAGAGTTCGTCAAAGTTATAAAATTGGTGAACAACCATCATCAAAAAGCTCCTCTCGGTGAAAAAGTGAGTAATCCGACATATTTATACATATCTCATCGTTTAATGTTTGCGCCCTGACGTGCAATTCATTTAATTTCAGCTGGAACGATTTAATGGCCTATGGAGATAACGACACGGGGAAAGGAAGTTCATTGATGCGAAGGAATTTCGAGGGTTGGTCAAAGGTGCTTGGAGGTTTATTGACGATGTATAAACTAAATTATCATATATAATGCGCTAATTTCCTAAACTATGTAATGTGTTGATTTCCCAAAACTAAGAATCAATATTTTATTTACGAAAGTATGAGACGATCGGTCTAAATGTACACCCACAACTGATTCCTAAATACGGTATATGTAGTAAGTTATATATAACGATTCCTACTATTCTTTGTGAATTAAAAACATCAACCCAGAATCGTTCTATGAGTGCATGAACGTCCATCCATTCTTGATTGATGTTTTTCCAAAAAAAAATCGAAAAACATAAATAATCATGTTCTGATGATCAATTCACATTAGTTAATTTCTAGGTTAACAAGATTAAACATCTATTAATTAACCGAAATAACACTAATTAATCAGGGATAAATTAGCCATTAAGGAAAAATAGTTGGTTACGGTTTGTTTTTTTTACTTCATAATGACCCATTTATGTCTTCTAGTAATATGCCCCAAATAATTGAGATACTAGCCAGGTTCTTATACGTTAGGGAAATTACTATGGGATAAAAAAAGTCATAGCTTTGCCCATTTTGCTTCAATTATGGGATTAACAAACCCAAAAAACAGATGGGCAAATGGGAAAAATTATTGGTTTGCCTACTGCGGTCGTAGAAGAGCTGCACACTTCATTTTTTACCATGCGACTGCACTTCTAACCCACGCGTGGAGATTTAACCTATGGTGTGTGATTCTAAGACGTGCGGTCTATATTCCAATACTCAACGTAACCATCCAACGACTCTCTTTGAATTTTCTATAAAAACTCATTTCTCACACCATAACACATTATACCTTTTTTCAAAACTCAATTTCAGAATTTCTAGCTCATTTCTCACAAGCATTCTTTTAATTTCAAAATAATTTGTTGATCGATGTCTCGACCCTTGTTAGTTCATTGAGCTCAGTATACTTGAGAAGGAGATTTAGTTATTTACAGAAACTATACGTTGTTACAAACTCAACTTGCTGGAACACAAACACCGTGTGTGAATTTCTAGGACGTTATTTACGAGATATTCTGCAGTGACACCCATAACCCTAGTCTTCGTGTTATAAGTTCCCTACAATCTCATTTTGAGACATTAAGAAAGAACTAAGTGAATTTGTAGCTTTAACCACGCAAGTCAATCGATTAAGACTAAGGGGTGAAAATGATGCTGAGTTGGTAAGGACAACTTTAGGCTAACCCCTATAGGCTAGATTGAGCTTCTAGATTGGACAAAAAGTGTTGCAAATCAAAAAAAAAGTGTGGTCTAAAAGTTAGCACTACTTCTTTCTACTTCTCTCTCCTAGCAAGTGCCCGCAGTTCAACTAGCAGCGAGATTGAAACGCTGAATCATTTAGCGCTCAAAAAGTGACTTTAACGCTGAACTATTCAGCGATATGTGAATATTCCAGGGCATCAACGCTGAATTATTCGGCTCTTGTAGGGGCGCTGCACAATTCAGCGCTTGACCTTTTTTTTGCGAGGAAGAAAACCCGATTTTTAGGCGCTGCTTCGTTCAGCGCTGTCAATCTAGTTGACCAAGTCAAGCGTTGTTCTATTCAGCGTTCACCTGGGCGCTGAACTGTTCAGCGTTTCGCTGCTAGATTAGCCAAACCATGGGACTTAGGAGGTTGCCCTAGATGACGTAGACTGCTAGATAAACTGCTAGACTAGAAGACCATAGGACTTAGCCTTAGAGGAATGATAAGATGGAAAATGTTGGTATACTGTTTTGAAGGTTGTTTCGAAATCCTTAAGGTGTTGAAAAAATTCAACCCCCTTTTATTGGATGTTGTTCCACCAAATACATCTCAGTGAAAATGTCAATTGAGTTGTCAATTACAAATCATTTGGGTGGTCAATTGAGTTAGAAATTAACCTGTTGTTTCTAACTAAAAGTAAATGTACTGCTTAATTTAAAACATATGTAATTTGATCTCAAGAGTAAGCAATACTTTTCATTAATTAAAATTGTAATTACATTGGTAGCAGAAATAAAAGGTACAAGGATTTTAATATCGTTCGTTATTTCTTTATTCACATTGTCTCGATTCTCCAAGACCCGGAATATTCCCACTTGCCATTTTTTTTTTGTAAATTGACTTATATCTCTGTAATGTTGAAAAAGCAGAAGTGGTGGTTTGTATAAAGGTAGAAGAGGTTGCTTGTGGTGCAGTTGGATAATAACCTTTATTCTGGTTCCTGGTCAGGGATGATGCAAAAAGGCATCTCGGAGATGGTTGAAATACTTGAGATTGGCAAATAGGCATAATTTGTGGTACAATTTATAGTACCACGTTCCATGATGAATTACTCCAAGAAGTACTACCATAATTTTCACTACAATTAAGGTTTACAGATGAACTCAATCCAAACATGGTATCCGTATGCCATTGTCGAACTTTCTACAAGTGCAAAGCCACCATTTGTTGATTTATCCAACACAAATTGTTTAGCTCTGCCTTGTTCTTCATTGGCGCTCACACTGTAATAAGATAGGTACGTTCCGTAACTGTCGAAACTATTGGGATCGTGGTTGGCTCAACTTGTGAAGTTATATTTAGCAACTCCTAAGGCATATTTGATGAACATGATGAAGAACTTCCATCAGTGGGGTAAGTCATAAAGCGTAGTTTTTCTAGATGTCGCTGGCTGGGAATGATTAACTTATCACGACCTACACGAGCTAACCCCAGGAAATCAAACCTCCAAATATGCATGTTGTGAACACTAATTGCCGGCTTCACAATCCTATGGTGCTATCTGAGATATTGTGCTTCATTAATATTGGTTTGAACGTTTAATTCAAACCCCTTCCATGGTGTTGGTAGCAACGTATCGTAATCTGATGTAGACATTCACATATATTTTTGGGAGTTAATATCCCCTGTAAAAGTACTTTGTAACCGGTAAGAATGTAGAAGAGAATCTCAACTACATTTTATGGGATTGTCAGGTTGCTCGGAAACGCTGGAATTGGTTGGCAGAAACTGTCCAGACTCGCCAGGTGTCTGATTCAAGGCTTGCTACAAGGCTGTGACAAACAGAAGTGCAATGGCTAAATACCTTTGGTTATTAGTTATTCTCGCAAGGTTAGGAATAAATGTCATGTTGAGTGTAAATGGATACCACCCAAGGAAAACGAACCGATGATGCGTTGTGATGGTGCAACGAAGTTCAACCCCGACCCTGCTGGAGTTGGTTGTATTCTTCGTGATGCAAAATGTCATTGTTTAGGAGCTTTGGCAGTAGGTCTTGACAATGCAAAAAACTATAATGCTGAAATTGAAGCGGTAGTCACTGGATTGGAGTGAGCTTTAGAATAAATTTTTTATGATTGCTAGACAATATAGTGGTAGCGTGTGACTCTAAGAGTGTTGTTGGAGCTTTTATGAATGATAAAATTGGATGGCGCGTGATGGGAAAAAGAAAAAAACCGAAAACTATGTATGCAATATCTCTTTTAAACGCGTTTCCATGAAATAATTTTTTCTGCGGATACTATATCGAAATAGGCTGCAAATTTGGAAGACGGGACTTTTGTTTTCTTTCATGGTAGACCAGACTTCTTAAATAACATCCAAGAGTCTAACTTTTGTTATTCTAGATTCAAATAGTTGCTCAAAGGGCTTGCATGCTCTATTTCTTCACTTGTAATCTCTTTAGCTATTGATGAAGTCAAAAAAAAAAAAAAAAAAAAGATAAAAATAAATGAGGTAGCCTAATAAATCGTTGGGCTTGTGTAGCCCATCTTTCCTTCGGAAAAAAAAGTGTAGAATTTCGTTCGTGCTATTATACTCCTGCACACAAAATAATTTCTCCCAGAAGCATTTCTCTGCCCTAAAAGAAAGGGAAAAAAAAACCCTCAAAAATTTCGGTTCCCATGGCATCACTGAAAGAAATCTTAACAAGAAGACCAATATCAGCAACAATAAGATTAACAGTACCAGCAGGAGGAGCAAGACCAGCGCCACCAGTTGGTCCAGCATTAGGTCAGTATCGTTTAAACCTAATGGCATTTTGTAAAGATTTCAATGCAAGAACACAAAAATACAAACCAGATACACCAGTGGCAGTAACAATCACAGCATTTAAAGATAATACATTTGAATTCACTGTGAAATCTCCATCTGTTACTTGGTATTTGAAAAAAGCTGCTGGGATTGAATCTGGTAGTGCCCGTTCTGGTCATGTTGTTGTTGCTACTTTAACACCTAAACATATTTATGAGATTGCCAAAGTTAAACAATCTGATCCTTATTGTCAGTATATGAGTCTAGAATCGATTTGTAAATCGATTATTGGGACTGCTAATTCTATGGGTATTAAAGTTCAGGACGAATTGGATTGAGATATTACAACTGCGGCGAAGGATTTGGATTTAATAGTTTGAAAAATTGGGTAGATTTTTAGTTTTGGGGTTTATTTGTTCTATAAGTTTGGTTGTTGGTGATGAATAAAAAGTACTTTGTTTAACAATGAATTGAAAGTGTAATGTGAAATGAGGAATGAAATCCTTTGTTCTGAATTGGATTTGTCTGATTCGTTGTATTAGTTAGTAACATTGATTATTCTTTTTTTGTGCTATGATAATTGATATCGCATTTTTGTATAAGTTTGATCATAGACAACCATTTGTAGAATTTCACATATATCTTATTTAGTTACACTTACACTTAACTTCAGCTAAACATAATTTACATCGAGATACAGAAAGGGAAGTAGAAGATTGGGGGCAGTAGTTATTGAGTTGAGGTTTTTTATTTTAGTAGACGCCCTTTTGATAATCAGGTTGACAAAATTCTCCACCCAGATCGTCACAAGCTTCGGCTGGGAATACCCTGTAAACATCCAGTAAAGAATTATAATTAGGATGTGTGCTCCGGATTTGTTGAGAAAACAAATTAAGCTTCATAAGTTGCAGGTGAGTTTCAGAGTTTTACGTCTTAGGTTCATTGTATTCTAAGTACTCTCTGTCAATTGATTCTTTAGTGGTCTTTGGTGCCGTGCTTTTGTTTTCGGGTTTGAGTTTAGCTTCTGGATACATTTCCACATTGCAAGCTTCTCCCCCAATTGTATCACAGGCTTCTGCAGGAAATACGCTGGAGAAAAGAAAGAAAAAATGAGTTTAGTCATATTTCATCCCTTGTTCGGATAGGAATAGGAACAATAAGGTGACAGGAAAAGTAGATTTACGAGGCTGGAGAGCTATAATCAACCGTCAAACTCTCGCTGGGATTGGCTTTCATTCGATATCTTCTAGGTGTAGGTGTTGTTTGTAACTTTGGAGTGAATATCGATGGCGTAGGTGTTGTTTGTAACTTTGGAGTGAATATCGATGGCGAAAATGAGGTAGTTTGGAGTCTTAGAGATGAGGGAGGTGGTGGTGTATAGCACAGTGCTGCATTCATTTTGATGGATTCTACTTTATGTTACAACTAAGTTTTTGAGACTCTTGATGCAGTATGCTTGTAATGAGTAATAAAAGTCAGACTGTTAATTTATACAAGGAGGATGCATTGAAGATAAGGTGGGAAAGATATTTTTAAGTGGATAAGGTTTTTGAAGCTCATTACACATAGGAAGATCTCTCTATACAGACAGAATGGATAACTAGGTTTTTGTTTTGTTTTCGATGTCTATTATTTGAGATGATATTTTCTCACAGGAACCAGGAATGCATCATAACATGCCTGCCACATATGATTGTCATCGTTACATTGTAAATGGGTGCAAATGAATGATTCATTCTAAAGGTGAAATAGCTAAGCTATATTTCTTAGTGTTTTTCTTCTAGCACCTCTTAATGAAACCTCACTTCTCCTATTGCTTTGTACAGAAAAAGTTTATAGGAAAAGAAAACATATAAGCCCACACCTAGACCCTTTCCCACCACCAACCAGATGCTGCTTCCTCGCATTCCTTTTTTGTTTACTATGTGAATTGGGTAAAGTGAAGTAGATAAAAACTGCATTCAGAAGTATCTTAAAGTTGGATTAGTGGGAGATAAAAAGCAATAAAGACACACCCAACAATACCTAATCCCCAAAAAATGATGGCAAGAATTTTTATTCTTCAGTTTGAAAAACTAGGTCAAGTGTTTTCCATGTAGTTTTGGGATGTAGGATTTAAAATGCCAGATAGGTTTCGGATACAGGTCATGGACATCTATGCCGCCTTATCGTTCTACTAGAGAGACATTTAGCTCATGTCCATAAATTCAGCTTATACTTTGTATGTTTAGTTGATTCTCATTGCAATTTGCAAGTGCAGTAGGGTAAACAAGGAAGCTCCGACTAGAAAGTGATTGATTCAAGTGAAAAAAAGACACAATCATCTTTCTGATAAGGTTAACTTTTTTCATTCACACACAAACCATCAGTTATAGTACAAAAGGCAAAAAATGTACTCAAAACCATCAGAATTCTTTTTCTCTCTTTACAGTTAGTAGCACAGATGCAAAATCTACACGAAATCATAGTTTCATGGAAACTAAACCCACAAAACCCTATTGGCCAAAAGGGACAAGGGTGCAACAGCCAAGCACTTGTATTCTACCTTCAGAAGCTATGCAATTGGGTAAGCATGGGAACAAGCTCATCACTAGAGGGTCGATCAGCAGGGCAATCAGAAAGGCATACAACTACGATTCTCACAGCCATTAGCATTTCATCCTCCTCTACTTCTTCCCCTAAAAGACTCTTGTCCAATGCTTCTCTTGTCTCTCCTGCTTGCTGCAAATGGCGAAGCCACCGTCCTAAACTTCCACCTCCTGATACTTCCCCAAAGAACGGATCAGAAGGATCTCTCCCAGTTAGCAAAACACCCAAAATCACACCAAAACTGAAGATGTCGCTCTTCTCTGTGTACCTATTAAAACATGAACACATCAAACTCAATGAGAACCAATACAACGTCCACATATTTAGCATCTCAAAAAATGAAACTGAGAAATCTTGTCGAACAATATGCCCAACAAAAATCACATATCATTGCTGACTTCAAACAGAATATATAACCTTGTAAAATTCTCATGGAAGCTCTTGAACCAGAAAAGCGAGATTCAAGGTTTCCAAAGCCATTCCAATACCTAGAGTTTAAGTGATCCAGAGGAGATAAAGAGCATGCAAAAGAGCCCCAGGTGCTCAAATTATGGAATGACAATCTCCACAGCTAAAGGACATCAAATTTTGCAAATTTTCGATTCCAAACTCATAAATTTATCCCAATCATTCAAAATTCAATGGTTTCCTAAATCACTAAGTTGTACCAGACCCTAAGTCCAATCACTAAAGATTCTTGCATAGATAACAAAATTTCTAACCAAAAAAAGAAACTTAAATGGACAGAAAGAAAGAAGAAAGAAAAATAAAAATAGGTACCTGGAATTTTGAAAACACTCAGGGGGAGTATAACCAGAAGAATCCAATCTAGTCAAATTAGGCATGAGATGTGCCAAGCCACTATCAGCCAATCTAGGTTCAAACTCAGCATCTAACATAACATTACTAGGCTTGAGATTACAATGCAAAATCCTGGGGTTACAACTAGAATGAAGATAATCTAACCCTTTGATAACACCCACAGCAATCCTATGCCTCACCTCCCAGTTAAGTTGCAACTCATTCAGCCTCACTCTATTCATAACATCTTCAAGACTACCAGTCACTACATAATCATAAACAAGCGAAAACCGGTCCTTTTCGCGAACGTACGCTCGTAAACTCATTAAATTCCTGTGTCTAACACTAGCAAGAATCTCCAACTCTTGTTGAACCCTCCTCTTGACTGACTTGCTCTGCGTCTCCTGTGAACCAATCTCAAACGGCTCAAGCCGCTTTACAGCAACAATTAACCCATTATCGAGTACTGTTCGATAGTATTTCCCATTCGGACTGGACCCGAGCAATTGATTCTCATTAGACAGTGCTAATTGAAGTGTTTTGGGAGCGATTTTTGGTGAGAACACTACCGGACCTTTGAGAATTGGAGTTCTATTCATGTAAAGAACAAGTAATCTGATTAAAACTGCTGCGAGAATTGCAGCAACGAATCCAGTTAAGCAACCGAATAACACACTGAGTAGAATTCTTCTCCAATTCTTCTGCAACTGAGGTACTCTGGATGGAGATGGTGAATCTGATGAAGATATGTGTTGGTGGTGGTGTGTTGTTTCTCCTCGACATTCAACATTTTGTAATGAATACAAGAACAAGATGAAGAGAAAGATAATGAGAATCTGAGTTAGGGTTTTTCTCAAACAAGATTTCTCCATTGAAGAAGAAGTACCAAAACCAGAACTGAAAAAAAGTTACTTAAAATTGAAAACCCATCTCTTAAAACCAGTTGTTTAAAGGTTTAAATCTAGTTCTTTAGAGCTTCAACCAAAAATCTTAACAAATGAAAACTCAAAAAAGCTTCATCCCAGTAATTTGATATCCAGAAAGAATGAAAAAAAATTCTTTTTTTTCACAGATAATTATTCTTTTAGCTAAAAAACAGAAGTAAACTCATTAATTTATCTTCAAAGAACAAAAACTGACTGAAGACAGTAGGTATGGGGTACTCTCACAGTCCTCTCCTTTCCCTTCTCTAGTCTACTGACTTCTCTCTCTCTCTTTCTACATACAAAATCTTACTTACTCTGTTTTTCTTATCATTTTTCTCTCTCTACTGTTATTTATTTTTGTTTCTTTTTCTAATTTTTATTTTATTTTCGCGCTTTTTTGTTTCGTACTTTTGGCGTGGGACCCACTCGACATGTCAGCATTTTCATGTCACGAGACCGAAAGCGAAATCCTAGAAATTTGTGCACCAAAAAGAAAAGAAATCAAAAGAACCTAAACCTAGCTAGCTGTTGATTTTCCTACGCGGTAAATGTCAAATAAGGCCAAGTCGCTAGTTTTGCTTCCAGATTGGAAAAAAAAAAAAATTACCTATTTTTCTCTTCTTATCACGAATGCTAATTAGTAGTCAGATATTTCGCCATTCAGCGAGATTGTTTTATTTTTTGATCTGACAGTTAAAATGGTTGCGTTGTTCCATTCAATACATCTAAATGCTAGATTGGAAAGACCATAAGATGGGGATTCTAACTGACGTGGATTTTCAATCTAGATGCTAGTTTGGAAAACCATAATACAAAGCCTAAGGGAATTATGGTCATGATCCAATGATACGGACATGCATAAGATGAAAAATGGTTCGGAAATGCGGTATGAACTTTATGTGATGGTTAAAAGCGTGTTTGGATATCAAAAGTAGAAGTGTTTTTGTTTCTCCAGAAACAAAACTATTTTTACTTTGCAAGTTTCCACCGAGCGGTCGAGTCTCATCCGTTCGGTGTAGTGTAGACCTCCCGGTGTAGTCTCCACCGCTAGGTAATTTTTTGGTTTTTGTTTTACTTCTTCTCTCCTACTTTTTAGTTATTATAACAGATTTTTATTATACAACGGTCCTACAAAATATTATATAATTCTTAAAATTTTATAAATACCCCACTAAACACAAATAACTAAATTTTTTATTTATAAGGATCCCACAATACACAATAAAATATAATACTTTAATAAAATTTGCCAGTTTTACCATGGTGGGGAAACTAGTTTGCCATGCCACGTGGCAAAACAACTTTTATACCACCTCCCATAGGAACCGGCCTAAGGGTACACACATTGCCGTAAACTGCCACACGTGGGACAGCTATGTCTTGGACCTACATTTGGTGTTACGCGACTGTTCCATCTATTTTACCAAGAGCAAGGTGATATGCAAGCGAAGTAGCTGGCTTGAAAGGCAGAAGAACTATAGCCCTGGCTTAAAGATGTTTGTAACTACCACGGTTGCATGGTAATTTATATAAAGGCAAGTCGAGAAGGTAGGTTAATTGGCTAATTTTCCCGCTTTCACCGCACAATGGGACCGGTAAATAGGCAAGTTGGCAAACCAGATGGGTAAGACTGGGTTTTATGGCTCCTCCCAAGTTGTTTCTAAAATCACTTTCCACATAAGTTTGGGAAGCGCCTAGCCCAAACGATGAGTCCCAGTTTTTATGATGGACGAACAACACTTTTATTATTGGAGGGAGGTCTTCGGATCATTGGAATGGAAAAATCTTGCTCGACTCGTTAAATGGAACCGAGTCTAAACTTTCCATTGAGTCGGACAAATTTGCCATTGACTATCACAAAAAAAAACATATTACAAGGTTTTTTCTGACGCGTTCGGGAAAGCTACAACAATGACGAATAATATCAAGATTTTGAAGGTTGGGAAGATGACACTCAACCCTTAATACTGTCATTTCTAATTCCAAAACCTAGGAGAATTAATTGAAGCAATATATTAATTTATCCCCAAATGTACCTGAGTTTTAAACATAGAATCTCTCATTCCATAAGAGCATGATTCTCTTGTTTTTATGTAGTATAGTCTGTATAAAACTAGAGATGAATTAAAATCCGTTTTAGGACCTTGGTTCTTTTGGATTAGAGGCAGTAAAAAGAAGCATTCACATCGACATTTCAAAGCGTGAATACTTGATTTTTCTACTATATGAGTGATGGTGAAAACCAACAGTTCACTTCCACCCAAGTTACAGTGAAACACAACACGTCACTTCGAGCCAAGTTATGGTGAAATACAATATTTCATTTCCATTGTTTTCTTTTAGTTTTGATTGTTTAGTCTTGCTAATTTTAAACTTAATTTGAATGTCAAGGTTCTTCCATCTGCAGCTCTCTCTCTCCCTCGCAATGAATAAACTCAACGAATTCCAATTGCGTTTCCAAGCTAGCACCACAACATTGAAGAGTCGGAAGTACCGAAAGTGCATAGGTTGTTATGTCTAAGAAGGAACTTATGAAAGATCATGTTAAGGGTGAATTGTGTTACGAACTTAAACGCAACATGATCTCTCAACGAATGATGATGGTTTAATTCGAGGAAAACCAGACCTCCAACAATTACTTCGAGTGTAATCAAACTCCCAACAGAGAGGACTCTCAAACTTTCATAATTCAATTCATAATAAATGATTACACTATTACATCACTTATATATAACATGCTATAGAAACTACCCATATAACTTCCCAATACCAT
This sequence comes from Papaver atlanticum, assembly GCA_023531105.1. NCBI lineage: Eukaryota > Viridiplantae > Streptophyta > Magnoliopsida > Ranunculales > Papaveraceae > Papaver > Papaver atlanticum. The sequence goes on along the minus strand of JAJJMB010002020.1, from coordinate 18,687,689 downwards.
AACTGCCTAAACCACCGTAAATCCTATCCAAAATACATATGTAACATTCCCACCCCCTTCAAAGCAAACTTGTCCTCAAGGTTGTATACATACACAACAAATTGGCGCACCATATTTATTTTGTACATGAAAATAAGAACAAAAGAAACACAAAATTGACAACAAAAGAAACAGATCACACTTGGCCCCTGTTACTTGGATAAAAGTGAACCAGACAAGTATGGTTATGCGCCCCCGAACTCTACCTGCATATTTGCCGTACTCGAGTTTTAAGAAGTTGTAACCATAAGATAAACCTTGCAGATGACATCTGGGTTTGGAAAAAGTGAAACAGTGTTGAAGTTCTTGACTTTCATCATCAAAATTTCAGAAACTTGTTTGTGCAGTTTCATGCTTTTCTGCTACTCTATTCAAAGAGTCATGCAAATATTTGCGATCTTTGTCATCCATAACATCGCGCCTTTGAATAATTGATTCTTCAAGCTTCTCTTCAAAAATGGGAAAGAAATCATCAATATCAAACGAGATGGGATTTATAAATTTGATACGAGTGATTTCATTTTTCTCTTCAAAGATATTGAAAAAATCGGTTAAATATTTGCAACTTTGTCTTCTGAACTCAATCATTGATTCATTATAATCACATCGAGCTTTTGTCTACTTTACCACATCATTAAGTTTTTGTTTAAGGTCGATGAGAAATTTCTGAGTTTCATCAACATAACAGTCTTCATAATCATCCTGAGACACCATTTTTCCCTAGTAATTAAATAGTTGTTTGATCCTCTTAAATAACCAACAATTAGACTTGAGCATTAAGTGTTTTCACTTATCAAAAACTAGTGAAAAATATGTGAACTTGGGTAAACAGTGTTTTTATTTTTGTAAACTCTTTAAAAACAAGAAGATAAATACCAACTTGGACGGAATCTTCAAATTCCAAACAACCAAGATATACTTCAAATCTTCACCAAGCAAATAATAAACAACACCAACAACACTTCACTGAAACAGCTTGCGGAAATAAAGTTGGAGATAATCCATGATATTGCTTTGCGGAAGCGAAAACCTGGCTCTGATACCACTTGTAACGAACTTAAATGCAACGTGATCTCTCAACGAACGATAATGGTTTAATTCGAGGAAAACCAGACCTCCAACGATTACTTCTAGTGTAATCAGACTCCCAACAGAGAGGAACTCTCAAACTTTCATAATGATCAATTCATAATAAATGATTACACCATTACATCACTTATATATAACATCCTATAGAAACTACCCACATAACTGCCCAATACCATAACTGCCTAAACCACCGTAAATCCTATCCAAAATACATACGTAACAAATTGCCACTACAAGAGACATCTTTCCATGATCATGTTGACAAAATTGTGGCGATTATAGTTAAATTGGGGAAAAAAGAACCGTGAAATTTTAGCAGCCAAAAACAAAGACAAGGAGAGACTTGGACAATTTATTCCAGTTTTATTAAGTGACTTGTGCTTATAAAGACTTAAAATTTGCTTAAGTTATAGTCTAACTCATTACATTTCTTGTTTGATTTATGTGGTTCGGAACTAATATTCTCACCGTCACTAAAATGGCAGTGAAATGTTCCATTTCACCGGCAATCAAGTGGTAGTGAAATGTTGCATATCACCATAACCTACACGGTTGTAAAATTTGGTATTCGCGTTTCATATTGTGAACGAGAATATTTCACTTCTCTATAACTGATACGACAGAACCAAGGATTCACAATATGTTTCACTTGAATTCCATGGCTCTGAAAATTGGTTCCTAACTGTCTAGATATTCACCCATCATTGTCGTCTCACCTTTTTGGAAAATATAGTTTCGAAATGAATGGTGTGAAATCTTCATAGTTTTACGTTAGCTGAATCATACATGAAATTAAGATTTTACGGTTTATGAGAGTTCTTCACGGTTAATACGAAGAAGAAGAATAAGTAAAGAAGGAAGGTTAACTTTTGATTTGAAATAGGGGGTTGTGCGAGGGTAGTTCTGTCCGACTCATAAAAAAATGTTGAACATGTCGTAATAGGTGAGTTGAGTATGAGTTTTCCACTCCTTTGATCCAAAAGCTCCCTCCCTATAACAAAAGTGGACAAACAATGATTAACTGTTCTGGAAGGAAAAAAACGAACAATGGTTACTCGTTATCCATGAAACGAACAATCATTACATGTTTAGAAGTTTTAAAGATAAAAAAATCAGGAAAATTTTCACGAAAGTTAGGTTTTGTTCTTCAACAAAATTCGATTTTTTGTCACAAGATCTTGCTTAAAATCAGTTTCAACTGCAGATTTACTGTTTGAAAACCTTATTTTACAAACCCACTTGATGGAATTCGAAAAATTAAGTATCAAAATTTTCGCTTGATTTGGGGATTTTATTCTTTTGTTAAAATTCAGGGTTAAATGAAGCTTTTGATGATACAAGTTTATCCAGTTACTCATTGCATTGATTGGTTGTTACAGCGAAGACTGATTGCCTTCCGTCTCTGGTTGGTGCTCTAGCGTTGTAAGAAGAAATCAATTGGATTTATAAAATCATTCCTAGCTACAAAACCTTACTGCTATAAGATTTTTTCTCGGTGAAGTAATCAACTTCGTTGTCGTCTCACCAATCTTGTTGCTTGAGTTACATCCGAGTCTATTTCGTCAATATAAAAACGTAACAGATCCACCTTGCCAAGCAGATAAATATGATCGGTTATATGTATCTCCAACGATAAAAATCTTTTTCAAAACGGATGACCATTATCCGTCTGTTATCTCCTCCCGCAAAGGTTCCCAACTAAAAGCGAACGTGAGAGGAGAGAGGGGGTATTGGTGACGGGCTATTGAGCTGGGAAGAGGCTGGGAACATCCACTATACCCAGTTTACAAGTTCAAATTTGAGTGTTTGCCAATTCCGTCTCAAGTTGAGTTAATCGAATCAACATCAGTCGATCATCTAAGGGAAGCCGAGGCTCGGCTTTGCTTGAGACGATAATCATCTCAGATTGAGTTGATAGTCCGCTAGTTCATTCAACGGCTACAATCTCATCTCTTACAAATTCAATTATTTTCACTTCCAAACTCACATTTTCTCTTCCTTTTACACCCATAATTTCTGAACAATGCCTTAACCATATATTAATCATGCGAGTTTATCGTAGATTTATCTCAATGTAAAATATTTGTAGTATGTTATCCTGCTAGGGGTATAAAAAAGATGGCAAAATGGCTTAGTGAGTATGGGCTATTGGGGAGAATTTATGAAAACTTCTATGCATACGCCGGTAACCCGAAAAAAGCGTAACGTAGCTGCGTTGTTTTTTCGATTTGGATATATCAGAAAGAAAGTTGTAGAATTTATAGCTTTAATTCGGGTTTTCAATCAATATTGACTTAGTAGTGAAACCAATGTTGAAGCTGTACTGCGAGCTTAAGAGGAATGGCGAAGATGGAAAAGAACAAATTTTACTTACTAAGCTCATTACGCGATCCTTAAGGAGTTCTTTGATAAGCCATATAGGATGTTAAGTACGCATGCTACTCGAGCAAGACATCGTAATAAATATGAATTGAATGTAAAATTAAATTTAATATTAGTTTCCTTTCTCAATAGATTATTTCTAATTAAATATAACAGTTTACACAAACAGACTTAATCTCAATTTCAAATACAAATATTAAGTTAAACTTCATTAAGTAGTTTACATAAACATAATTTATAACTACTCATCCCACTTAAGTTCCTATTGTACGTGCCCCCTGCATCATACTCTACCCTTGATATGATTTTGTAGTTCAGATCTTTCACCTTGATTTCTGAACCATTTTGAAGTGTAATGATCTTTCGTACTCCTTATTCTTAAGGATTTTGTTAAGTGGATTGACGATATGGAGGTAATTGTTGCTCTTGACAATAGCATTCTCTTTACATAATGTTGGTTTGTGAGTTTGGAATTATATCTCGGGATTATGAAGTTCCAAGACGGATTTAAAAATTAGGGTTGAAGCTCGTGGTCTCTCTCATTATGCTTATCTCTTTTTGGTAGATATGTCTGGTTTCCATATCTTTTAACTCCGTTTGATTCAATCGTTCTACCACTTGCTCATGACTGGTCGACGTTTATGTATAACAATTAGAGGTCCGTACCTTTGACACACAATTGGAAGTATATGTCGCTCTCCAGTGAGAGTAAAAGAGTCCAACTCCCACCTCAATTGTGGCAAATCAGACCCAACCGATGATAAAGAAGGTCTACATGGTCCTCTTAAAGGCGTTGATGAAAAAGAAGCTCATACGGTGAGAGATGGAATCACCGATGGTGCATGTTTTGGACAAGAAAGTTTAGTGATGCTTCACCCATAGTGACAAAATCCATCCCATAGATGTGTAAAACTTCTTGACTAATTATCGGCTCGACAACCTATTTGAATCATTTTTCGTATTGGTCTTCATCATAATGGGTGAATGGTGTCTTATAACTTTTCCAGCCTTTCTCTTTTGTCTTCTATATTTCAGTCCAAGGACGATGGTTATAGATCGAGGCTTCCTTGGCTTTCTAACTGTTTGTTAGAGCATAGCTCGGTTGAACTCACCAAGCATTGGTATGTCAAGTTTGGTTGTCATATTTTAGTATCAAAACTCATCTAGAGTCGTTTGATTAAATACTAGAGTCAACTTCATTTAGGTTGGACTAGAAAGTCTAGGAATGTTAAGACATACAAGTATTACTCTGAAGACCTGAAGAATGTGAAAAATTAACGAACTACAACGACGACATCATCCTTGCACATGAGGTTAGTAATATTGACTTGAACTGTTTCATTCCTAACATATCTTTTAAGTCATGCTATATTGAAAACATAACTTTGAAGTTGTATATACTATACATATTGTATAATACTCTAGTGATGTGACATGATCATAGTATTAAGGAGTTATACTATGAAGTATAACGTTTATCTTTTGAACTTCGTAGATATGACATCGACATAATCTTGTATATATTGTTATGATTATGTGAATGGGTTATGGTGAAGATTTCATCCGAGGAAACAATGTTTTACATTTGTTTAAAGGAAGTACATTCATGAACTTGTTTCGTGAATCGAAAGGGAAATCAATAGGATTATTGGTTCGGTTATTCATTTCAAATCTTTGGATGACCAATATGTGTGAGTTAGTAGAACCGATCTTAACTCAGGTTATGTATCTTGGTATAACTAATCACAATGCCTAGACTTATGATTTGGTATGACTAATTTTGATAACTGGTGTAACCGATCCTAAGTAATCATCATGTGATGGTATGATCGATCCTTGTAATTGGTGTGACCGATCCTAGTAATTGGTGTGACCGATCATAAGTGTTGTGTGACTGATCCTTGTAATTGGTGTAACCGGTCCTGGTAATTGGTGTGACAGATCACAAGTAATACCATGTGTAGATGGAACCAATCCTTGTAACTGGTGTAACCTATCCTAGTGACTAGTGTGACCGATCACAAGTATTTCCATATTTAGGTATAACCGATCCTAGTGATTGGTAGAACCGATTGAACCCATGTATGTGATTTGGTATTTGATCAATCACATAGTAGTCTTGGAAAACAGGCAAACCAATTCTAAACTTATTTGGAAGTGCGGTATAACCGATTCCAAGAATGCAAATCCATGTAAATATGAAATAAGGATTTTGTTGGTAGGATGGTCAAGGACTATATTAGGAAATCTCGTTGGTTTGGGAAACCAATTACTAGTGTCCTAAGTATAGCAACTTAAGAGGTTGTCTCTTAGAGTTAAGTGAGGAAACCCTATACTTGTAGGAAAGTAATCCTTGTTAAGGACTGTGTCTAGTCCTATTGATATGTATAAATAGCCATAGAGAGAACTAGAGAAAATACACCAGTACACCAGAACTAAAAAGAGTTCTCTTCTTACTTCTTAGGCTTTGTATATTCTAACCTATACGGTGATATATAAAATTGCTCATTAAAAACTTGTTCTTCTTGTGTGTGTGTGTGATTGTGTTCTTGGCGATACTAAGGCACCTTTATAGCAGTGCAAACCTAACTCTTCTGCAGGCTTTGGCGCAACAATTGGTATCAGAGCAAGGAGACTCTCTTGGATATGGGTACTCAGATTGCAGTTGAAGTGAAGGTATTTTTATGAAGATTGCTTGAGGTAATACTAATCTCAAAGGTTCTATTTTTTATCTATATTTGGTTGTTTGTGAACAATGGTTGACGGGGAAAAATCAGTTAATCCGGAACAACATTCGGAGTCCACAAGTAAAGATAAAGAAACAAAAGAAGAAATACTTCATTCACATAGATCACAACTCAAGGTAGAAAAGTTTACATGAACCAATAACTTTGGTTTATGGAGAACAGACATAATGCATGCTCTTGTTCATCTTGACCTAGAAGAAGATCTAGAAGGTCGGTCAGTGGATATGACTGACAAGCAGTGGAACAAGATGAATAAATTATGTCTGGGTTCGATTCGAGTGTGTTTAGCAACTACAGTAAGAGTTAATTATCAACATGAGACTTCAGCTAAGGATCTTTGGGAAAAGCTAGAGAAGGAATACCTTGTGAAGAATGTGGCCAATAGGATACATCTTAAGAGGAGTTTATATCGCTATAACATAAAGAAGGGTGCCTCTTTAACTGAGCACTTAGATTCATATAATAAACTTCTTGATGAGTTGGTTAACTACGATGAGACAATCGAGGTTGAGGAACAAGATTTGTGTCTGATAAACTCTCTTCCTGAAAAGTATGAACCCGTGATTAAGGTATTAATGCACAACAAGGATAAGATAACATACGCAGAGGTCACTATAGCATTGCGTAGTGGGGAGTTCAGGAAGACGGACCATGAAGACCTTGTAAATGAAGCTAATAATGATGTGCTTCTTGCAAGAGGTCGTTCAACAGATAGGAGAAAAAAGACTTGTGGTTATGGTAAAGGTAGAGGGCATTCTAAGAGTAGAATGAGACCGTAGAAGGATGAGTGTGCTTGGTACCATGACTTCGGTCATTGGGCTAAGGATTTTCCCAAGCGTAAGGGAATAGAAGGAGATAACAGCAAGAACGAGGTAAACATTACAAAAGGTAATGAATAATAAGATGATGCTTCTGATTTCTCGCTGACTGTGACACCATTAGCTTGTGCTATTATAGATGGTACATGGGTATTAGATACTGGAGCAACGTATCATATATGCCCATATTGGAACTGGTTCTCAAGCTTTGAAGAGCTTGATGGAGAAGTACGTATGGGAAACAATCATACCTGCATGGTGATTGGGATTGGTAGTGTTCGTATCAAGATGCATGATGGTATGGTTAGAGAGTTTAAAAGGAGGTAAGATTTGTACCTGCCATAAAGAAGAATCTGATTTCACTTGGAACTTTAGAAGCTAAGGGCTACAAGATAGTCGCAAAAAAATGGTATTTTAAAGGTAATCTCTGGATCTATGGTAATCATGAAGGGCACACGCCATCATAACTTGTACTACTTAATTGGGAGTACAACAAAAAGGGATGTGTCTATTTCTAAACACATCGAGAGTGCATCTACCGAGAAAATGAAGCTATGGCACATGAGACTTGCACATCCTGGTGAGAAGTCGTTGCATAGTTTGATTCAACAAAACTTGTTGAAAGGTGTTATTGCCTGCAAGTTAGCATTTTGTGAACATTTTTTTAAGTGCGTTAAAACAAGAACAGACTTTAATTTGGCACAACAATCCACCATACTAGTGGAGTTCTTGACTATGTTCACTCAGATGTTTAGGGTCCTTCCAAGAATGCATCATTGGGAGGAAAACATTGGTTTGTGTCGTTCATTGATGACTATTCTAGGCGCGTGTGGGTGTACACCATGAGGCATAAGGATGAAGTCCTAGAAGTCTTTGTGATGTGGAAGGAAGGCAACTGAGACTCAAACTAGCAGAAAGGTCAAAGTATTACGTTCGGACAATGGTGGAGAGTACAAGACTGATCAATTCTTGCAAGTATGTCAGGATAAGGGGATAAAGAGGCACTTCACAGTTAAGAAGACACCGCAACAGAATGAGGTAGTTGAACGCATGAACCATACTTTGCTGGAGAAGGTACGATGTATGTTATCTAATGTTGGATTAGGTAAGGCGTTTTGGGCTGAGGCATTTACGTATGTGTGCTTCCTCATTAATAGGTTCCCATCAGCTGCATTAGAAGGTAAAACTCATATGGAGAAATGGTTTGGTAAACCAGCTTATGATTATGACTCAATTCATATCTTTGGTTGTCCTGCGTGGTATCATGTTAGTGAAAACAAGCTTGATAGCCGTGCCATGAAAGAAATCTTTGTGGGTATGAAGAGTGGAGTAAAATGTTCAAGATTTGGAATCCAGTTGAGAAGAAGATATTCATGAGTAGAGATGTCACATTTGATGAGATGTCTATGGTAAAGTCTTGGGGTTCTCGGCAGGTGGAGAACAGAAGCACCAATACTAGTGAGCCTTTGCAACAGGTGGATATTGATGCAACTCCACTACTTCCATCTAAGTTTGTATCTGTTGAGAATACTTCTAAAGACATGAGGTTTGCAAGAGAAGTAGCTACTGAAGTTCCAAATGATAATGACACTTTTGTAGAAGAGGAACAAGAGTCAGTAGAAGATACAGAAGCTACTGTCAGTGAGACTATAACAACCAGCAAACCGAGAAGATCAATCAGGAAACCTGGTTGGATGGATGATTTTGTATCTTATGCATTACCAGTTGTCGAAGATGGTACTCCTACTTCCTATTTAGAAGATGTACACAGTGCGGAGTGTAAAGAATGAGAAGGTGCAATGCAGGACGAGATGGAGTCTTTTGACAAGAATGGCACATGGTTTCTTACGAAGCTTCCGATCGGTAAGAAGGTCATAGGGTGCAAGTGAGTATATTCTAAGAAAGAAGGATCTTCGGTGAATCAAGTACGCTACAAGGTAAGGTTAGTTGCAAAAGGTTATGCCCAAAGAGAAGGGATTTACTAAAATGAGGTGTTCTCTCCGGTGGTGAAACACTTATCAATCCATATTTTGTTGGCCTTGGTAGCACAATATGATTTAGACCTAGTTCAACTATATGTTAAAATGGCATTCTTACATTGTGATCTAGAAGAGAAGATCTATATGACTCAGCCGAGTGGGTTCAAGGTTGCTGGAAAACAGGATTGTGTATGTAAACTGAAGAGATCATTGTACGGGATGAAGAAGTCTCCTAGACAATGGTACAAGCGATTTGACCAGTTTATGATAGGCCAAACATACACAAGAATTCACTATGACCATTGTGTATGCTTCAAGAAGCTACGTGATGGGTCTTTCATATATTTGCTCTCGTATGTCGCTGATATGCTGATTGCATCGAATAAGAAGAAAGAGATTGATAATTTGAAGCACAAGTTGTCATCTGAGTTTGAGATGAAAGATCTAGGAGAGGCTAAGAAGATTCTTGGTATGGAGATTCAACGTGACAGAGAAGGGTAAGGTTTATTTGTCTCAAAAGGCATATTTGAAGAAAGTGTTACAGAAGTTTGGAGTCCGTGAAAGAACTAAATTTGTAAGTACTCCCATTGCTACTCATTTTAAGTTGAGTGCTTGTATGTCTTCCACTACTGAAGAAGAGCGAAGTTATGTGACCCAAGTCCCATATGTTGAGGCTATTGGTAGCTTGATATATGCAATGGTATGTACAAGGCCGAACATTTCACATGCAGTTAGTATGGTTGGCCATTATATGCATTGTCCTGGTAAGGGACATTGGCAAGCTGTGAAGTGGATTTTGAGGTATCTTTATGGTGCGATTGATGTTGGCTTGGACTTTGTGAAGGATGAAAGTAACAATCAGTTGTGTGTTGGGTATGTGGATTCATACTATGCTGGTGATTTGGACAAGTAACGTTCAACTACAGGGTATGTATTTACCGTAGCAGGGGAACCAGTTATATGGATATCAATTTTGCAGTCTACCGTGTCTCTCTCAACTACTGAAGCAGAGTATATGGAAGTGACAGAGGCATTTAAGGAGGTTATATGGTTACAAGGTTTGCTAGATGACTTAGAAGTTGCGCAATACCAACTTCCTGTGCATTGTGATAGTCTAAGTGCAATTTACTTAGCTAAGAATCAAGTGCATCATGCTAGAACTAAACATATAGACGTGCGATTTCACTTTGTGAGAGAAATTCTTGAAGAAGAAGACATTCTATTTGTGAAGATCGATACCAAAGATAATCCAGCTGATATTTTGACTAAAGTAGTATCTGGGATCAAGTTTCGACATTGCTCGAAATTTATTCACATTCTTCCTGTTTGGTAAGAGTCCCTCTTTGGGTAGAGGTTCTTAGGAACCTGGTGGAGGCCTTCCAGCAAGGTCATTTCATAGAACTACGGTCGGGTTTGATTCCTATTGAGGATATGTAGGCAACCAGTGATGGTTCAATCGACGTTGGAATATGGAGGTGATTTTATTTATTAATCGTATCATGCATGAATGCATGATCCGAGGTGGAGAATTGTTGGTAGGATGGTCAATGACTATAGTAGGAAATCTAGTTGGTTTGGGAAATCAATTACTAGTGTCCTAAGTATAGCAACTTAAGAGGTTTGTCTCTTAGAGTTAAGTGAAGAAACCCTATACTTGTAGGAAAGTAATCCTTGTTAAGGAATGTGTCTAGTCCTATTGATATGTATAAATAGCCATAGAGAGAACTAGAGAAAATACACCAGTACACCAAAACTAAAAAGAGTTCTCTTCTTCTCTGCTTGGGCTTTGTATATTCCAACCTATATGGTGATATATAAAATTGCTTATTCTTTCCCGAGGATTCAACTTTGTTAAAAACTTGATCTTCTTATGTGTGTGTGATTGTGTTCTTGGCGATACTGAGGTACCTTTGTAGCAGTGCAAACCTAACGCTTCCACGGGATTTGGCGCAATAGATTTGCAGTGAAAAGATGTCAACATACTTTGAACACGAGCAATAACTCTTATCATTTATTGTTCAAAGATATTCCTTGGTACTCAAGGTGATCCTGTGCCGAAATAAATTAAGAATCTTTTAATTAAGGTTTTCGGTTTTATATGCTTTAATTTCCAACAATTAATGCATATCTCTAGAGAATAAAAATTAGTAATGTGCATTTACTAATTGGAGATTTTCTATTGATATATTTCGGAAATATTGAACAAGCATTTATTGGAATTACGAAAACCGAATTTTGTCATTCATTGCATATCTTGAGAATATCTTCGGTTTTGGAAATTCCTTGGTGTCCAAACATCCTTGGTCTATAAATACCTAAGTTTTGATTTCTATCAAACTATCCTAAGAGCCAAGCAAACTTCATTTCTTGTTGTTTCTGGTGGAGCCTATTCGGAGAGGAAAGTATCGTAATTAGGTGAATTCTCTTACGACCGCTCGTTTAAAGACTTCTGTGGGATCAAGAAGCTCTACGAGTACCGTTGGTGGGAAACTAGATAATTACAGTGTTATTAGTTTTCGATTGATTTGATTTACTAACGGTTGTTTAAACTTTGATTGCACCTAGTTTGTTTATGCTTGAGAATCTTCTCTTCTGATATAAGATTCACACAAACTGGATCAGAGTATCGACGGGATCTTTAGAACTGTTGTTAGATCTAAAGATATCTTGTGGTAATCCATTGTTAACAGACTCCATTCTATGCGTGATTGATCACAAGAGATTCAAGTGATGTTGTGCAGGTTATTGAAGATAAAAGAAGATTTGAAGACGAAGAAGATTTCTTATTAGTTTTCGTATCTTGGGAATTGTGTGCACAAACCTTGATCGACTGGGATCCAACTAGAATCAGTTTATCTTTGATAGATCTGATTGATTAGTTGCGTGAGATCGGCATTCTCTATATTTCTCTTTGGGATTTATATTGATTGAGTACGAATCTATACTTGACTATTTCAGTAGTTATAGTTAGATTGATTTAACCATACAAAGGAGTTAATTAGATTAAACATAAAAGCCCTTGTCAACGACTCATCTGAATCTCGTAGAAAGATTGATTGGAGTGGTTACCAAACAGATACTTCTTTTGCTGTTTGGAATACGATCCAAAGGACTTTCTATTCACGTGCGTGTCTCTAGAAGTCGAAGGCCCAGGGATACTGAGGGAACTAAGCAGCTAGGGCTAGTCTGCTTGGTCTCAACTATACGAAGTTGGTATTAGATTTTGTATAACGGATTAATTCTGAGAGTATTCAAAACTGGACTAGATCCCGGGGTTTTTCTGCATTTGCGGTTTCCTCGTTAACAAAATCTTGCTGTGTCGTTTACTTTAATTTCCGCATTATAATTGTTTATTATAATAAAGTAAAATACACATATACGTTAACTCCGCATTACCTAATAGTGATCCTATAGAGTTTGGTTATTACCGAACCTATTATCAAGTAACACACTTTGTTGTAGCATTGTCTCGATCTTGTATCCATAGTCAATCACACAAGTTATCTTGTTGTTGTATTGTCTCGATCTCGTATCCATAGACAATCACACGAAGTGTGAACCGAATTATCGTATTGTCTTGACTCTTTCCATAGATGATCACATTCGATAGAGGACTTATAGGTTGAAACAAAAATATTATGGTGTATTTGGGTACCCTCGTCTTTTCACTGTTTAAATAATAAACACCGAGATCCTTGATTGGATTTAGAGCACAGTGCACTAGAGTGAAAACTGTTTGATGCTTTGGGAAACCTCACGGCTTATTTCCTCAAGATTCTCAGACGACATTCAATTAAAATTGTATTTTTTTCCTAATAATGTTTTGGTATTTCCACGTACATATTGTTTACCTCTGCAGTGTTTTGCTTTTTGTGTAAGTTAGCACCTTCAAACCTTACTAAAATTGTGATATTTACACAAAATATATATACCACCAAAGTTGAAAGTAAACAACAAACAATTAGTTTTAGTTGCCAAATTTTGCAATTAAAGACGTTGATGCCTCTAGACATATAAGAATTGTTCTCTCAAGAGTGGAAGTGTCTAAGTAATTTGTCTCCTAAAAAGTATGATGCAACTGTGGCCTATTTTCTTATCATCATAAGATACATTTACTTAGATTTTACCTCTTTGAGCTTGATGGTAAGGTTTAGAAGTCTCCTTTCTCTGTAACCATTGATCTAGGGCCTAATCATTTAGTAAATTCTTATGAGGCTGATAAGATTAATGAAGAGCAAGACGAGGACTATCATGGTTTAGGTCAGAACCAGAAAGATGGTCTCGTTCCTAATTGCATTTGTAGAGCTTCCTATAAGCTTGTTGAAATTAGAGTTGATGATTCTAGACATATATAATTAGATCTTTATTTGTTCTCTCATGTTTGGAATGGTTTAGTTTCACCGGCTCCTTTTGAGTATGATTGCATTGGAGGATGAGGTTGTTTGGGGGGTTGTTATCTCAAAGGTTTATTATTATTTGCTTTAGTAAGGATGATAGTTCTCTCTGGCTAGTTATCGTTTTTTGTGTTGCTTTATTTTCTGAAATAAAATTTGAAGGAAATGACGAAGTTTCTTCTCGACATGTTGATGAAATTGTTTTGCTTAGATTTGAAGCTTGTTTCTGGATTCTTAGGAACTACAGTGGTCTATGCTTCTCTTCTTTGGGATGGTTGCTTTGAAAGTTTTTCCTTCGAATCATTTTATCTCTTCGAGTACTTTGGATGATATGCTGGCATTCAGTTTACACTTATGCTGGACATACCTCGATATCATACCTTTAAGAAAATTTACACCTTCGAGGGCTCGAGCAGTCAGTACATATGATTGGTATATGTGTAAGATGAAGCTTGTTGATGATCACAAGTGGTTCGGTACTTCGGTTGAATTTTTTAGTGGTTTTCTACTTCTTCTCGGCAGGATTTCGAGGATTTTTTCACGGTGTTCTATTTTTCCAATTAGTATACTTCTTCGAGTTCTTCGGATATTATGTTGGATTTTGATTTTCACTTATGTTGGGCATACCTCGATATTAGACCTTTAAGCCGGTTTACTCCTTCAGTGAGGGCCTAGGCAGTCAGTACATATATCTCGTACAGGTGTGAATCGATATTCTTTGAGATCCGCAAGTTGAATGTTATTCTACTTTTTGGAGGGAATTAGCACCTTTATTGGTCATCCTCCTCCTTATTGGAGGAGTGGTGCCCTCCCGTATGTCACTCATGGCTCATTTATGATAGTATAGTTCTCATTGTATTTTCGATTTTTTCCTTTCTGTAACGACTTATTTCCTTTTTTTGTGTTTGATCCTGTACGCTTCCAGTTTAGTGTCTATTCATATGATCAAACATTTGCTTTATTATCTGAAATTCTCACTGTAGCCAAAATTGGCCACATGACCCATATTAGCCCAGTGAACCGAAAGAATGAGTTTTTTTCTTAGATATGCGGACTCAAATTTATAAGTGGCTTAATATCTCATAATTGCTAAAGGAGAATACCTTTTATTAGACGGGTACCAATCTAGAAATCGAATGGTTAGAATTATTTTGTTTTATATGGAAACGATATCAATTATATAATATTTGTTTCATGCCAAAAGTAGCAATCATGTAATATTTGTTTCATAAGGAAAATAAATTTGTCACATGATCTAATATTTGGCTTAATATCCGTAACCCCAAATCCGCCTCATGACCATATTAACCGAGTGAACCGAAAAATGAGTTTTGTTTTCTAGACCATTGACAAATTAAACAAATAAAATAGAAGAAAAGCAAAGGGGAATTTGATTCTTGCAAAACAAAAAATTTCATTATATTTTAAGGAGTCAAAAACATTTGTTCCAAAATCCAAACCAATAAGCTTTAGAAAATTGCAAGAATTGAGTCATGTAATATTATTCCATTCCCAAAAATGTTCTCTACTTTATTTAAGATTAAAGATTAAGATTATTCTGATTCTTTCAAAAACTAAATAATTCTCCAACCCACTACTAAGAATTAGAAAGTCACAATTAAAAAACAGTGGTTATACCGCCCACCCATACTGTGATGCTAAAAATGCACCTACTACATTCATGATCACCAGAAATGTGAAAAGCCAATGGATCTTTCCATGGCATTTTCACTTGCAATTATGCTCTTGTCATGGTAAGAAAGAAACACAGATAACAAGCTCTTTTCTACAATGCAGATGAGGCAAACAACAACACATTACAAAAAAGCATTCTGATCATTTACAAATCCCCCCATCTAATAATGGATTAAGGGGGAAAAAGTGTTGGTAACTTCAGCAAAAGAAGTTCTATTATAAAAGATTACAAAACTTTATATACAACATAGAAAAAGACAACTTCCTACCACCACCTCCACGGTCCATACCCCCAAAAACCAATGTTCCGGGTATGGCAAATCTCACAAGATTCCAAACTAAGAACAAATAAGAAGTCGTACAGGATTTTCCACTTGGGGATAGTAAGCAAAGCTTTTCTATCCTATCATGAGTGCTGAGCTAATCTTAATAGTGTAACAAAGGTTGTGCCATACTAAAAGGTCAACGATCAACTACAACCAAACTAATGCACAAACCAAACCACCAAACAAATCCATGCGCTTGTAAAACCGCCAAAACCGTTGCTCCAAAGAAAGATAACAGCAAGAACAACAACAACAAACAGATAGATAAGAGACAACGACAGTTTACATGTCAGAACCCCCCCAACAAAGAGAATCCAGCTTTTGATCTCTTCAGATAACTTCGGATGATTATTTCTTCAACTTTCAGGGTCAGTTGAGCAATGTGTTACTCATAGGCCAAAAACTCTGTGAACCTGCACACCTGGCCGTTCAATTCCTCCTTTTAAGCCGCTACCATTCTCAGAGCGACCCTTTGTGAACGTTTCCCTTCAGTGGGAAAGTTACCCCTCATATCTTATATTATACATATGATGAACTGTGTACAGAAACATACCTTTCAGGACATAATTAGGACTGCCTAAACTTGTATGTCATTGGCTTTTAGATTCATACACGGCAATGCTATCTGTTGGTCTCAGCTAAGAGCGCAAGAACCTCTTCATCATTAAACGATGTTTCCGCTGCAAGTTGTAACATGTCCATGGCTTGAGGGTCAGCACCTCTGAAACCATATTCAGAATCCATTAGGTCAAAATGGCCAGGTTACAAGTGAGATCGGAAATTATGCGTAGATCTTTTTTCGCATTTCCTTTTTTATACATAGCAACTATAAAAGGGGAAAGCTCCACAAAATTACCTTGAAATTAGCAGCTTCGCATATGCAACTCTGCCTCTTACAATGCAATGGTGGAGTGGCGTTCGACCTCTTGAATCAGAAGCATTTATATTGGCTCCATACTGTAAAAGAAGCTCTATCATGCCTATGTCACCGGTTTGGCATGCAAGGTGGAGCAAGGAGCAGCCCTCAAGAGGTTCCTCTGCATCCTTATAGTCGCTTGACCTTTCAGAGTTCATAGAGCTGGCTCTAGAGGTTTTTTGTGCAGCATCAAATTCAAGGCTTTCAGAGTTGCGTGTAAGGCTTGGCTGCTCTTGCAATTTCATTACTTCAGCAAGAGTTAAAGATGTGCTGAATGATGCTTGGCCGTGCACCATGTTAACATCTGCATCGGAGTTAACAATTTGGCGGTACACAGCTTTCTTGTCATTTGTGCGAACACTGTCCCACATATTATAAGCGGTCGAAAGAAGATGCTGGTCCTCTTTTGGCTTGCGAACAAAAAGCTTATCTGCATACTGTGAAACAGAAGACAACAAATTTACTTTTAGGTCCCTGAGCTAACAAGACCATGTATATTTCGAGTAGACTTCATGCAAAAGAGGATTTCATCTAAAGACGGAACTCATAACGAATGACAAATAAGATTGAAATAGCCACAATGTTTGTATGGCCATCAAAGAAACAGTGTTCCCAAGCTGTATTTACGGGTAGGAAAAGGAGCCTTTCATATTTACTTGGTAAGTGTTTAACTAAAGGCAAATAATCTGGACATATATATGATTTAGTAAGCCACGAAACATCAACTTTAGGCTCCAATCTAGATACAGCAAAATTACATAAACTAGTTTTGAGCAATACCTTTGCATTTATAAACTTCTCTTTTTTCGAATAGGATCAGAATGATTAGGTTTACTAACTGGAAGTAGCTGGAGCTTTTCAGATTTACTAGTTCTGCATAACAAGAGGAAACCCTATGAACATACATATGACAATGAATCTGAAAACTGAACATACTTTATGTATTATGAGTAGTTTATCTTGTCGAGATGTCAGCACCAGCAAAAGTACTTCCTGTGTGCAATAATTCCTCCCAGACTGAGTTAGCAAAGGTGTTGCCCAGAGACTGAAATAAGGTTATAACTGAAGGTTCCCAGACTTTCACGTCAAGTGTCAGCGACCTCACCTACAAGTCATGATGCATCCTATTATTTTGCAAATTTAAAGTTAAGCCTACTACAGAGAAAGATTGATCACAATTTTATATTACCTTTGATATGTGTACACCAAGATTACGATGAACACCTGAACATTCTATGCAAACAAGAACACCAAGGTTTAATGATGCACCACAATCAGCACATTTATCATTTCCAATAACTTTTCTCAGCACATCTATCGGTTTCTCTTTTTCAGTTTTGCCGCTAGAACGATGTAGAAGTGAACTTCTTGATGAGCGCTCATGATGGCCGGTGGTATTCCTCTCAGACGTGTATTCCTCCATAGCTGTTTGATCAAAATCAGAGGTCTCTACAGAACTAGTTTCACTAGTAGAGTGATGATGACCACTTCCCATTGGACTTGACAAGAGACCCTGAAATGCAAAACAGTATGGCAAGACAATCAGTTAAAAGAATCGAGAATATGGTGTCAGATGCAAACTAAACCTCTATACTGAAGTATAACCATATTGCATTACAGAGAATTCACTCGACATGTAAAGGTACAAGTATTCATAGAATTTAGTATTTACTCGCTCAGGTTGAGAACTCAGCAAAGAAGCAATAACACCAGTTATCTTTTCAATCCAGTCCATCTGATCCATTGCACTCTCAGCCTGGACATATAAAGAAAAACACCAAAGCACTTCAGAAACTATTATTAAAATTGACGTCAAATGAAACCATGAATACATTTCTGAGCTAACCTGCAAAGTGTAGTTCTTTGATGGTGAAATAATCCTGAAGCAGAATCTCAGATCTGACTGGTCAGCATCAACTTTAATTGTGGATGTAAGCAGGTTCACAGTGTGATGAGCAGCTGATTTTTCATCGTGAACACCACCATGATAATGATTAGAAAGCCAACGACTCAGCAGTCCGGAACCAAGTTCAGAAGAATTATTTCTCTGGCTGGAAAGTTGGCCAGAGGATCCCTAAAATAAAACAGACGGCCTTTTAAACGACAGAAAATCAAGAGTAGATTCTTACAGAATCGACAAATGCGTGCAGCGTGCTAAAGCACTTCATACAACATAATATTATATATTTATTTTTAATATAATTTTCTTTCACACAAACAACTTACAGATGGTCTGCTCACTTGCTTCCTGTAATAGTACAGCATTCCTCGAATATCAAGAACAAAAAACCTTCTCTTCAAGTCACGTCTCAAATTTGAGGAACGTTTTGAAAGGTAACCTTGTCGAATGGTTTGAACCTGGCATAAAGCATTTCATAGAGGTAAAGACGTGAGACATATGTAGCTTCTGAATTTGCACCCTAGCAACGACCAATCTATGTAGCAAAACTGAAACTAGCTATAAGAGTTCTAGTAGTCAAAAAGTTTTTCAAAGATACCTTCCCCTTGACGGCATTTTGCATAACTGCTTCTATCATCTTATGTGAACTTCTACCAATGGATTGCACACCATGCCCATTAGGAGAACTATTTATGCCATTTGCGGACCACCTACTTTCTCGATCTACCTGTCTTTTGTATTCCTGCATCCTTTCAGAAAGAGCTGCCTGCTCATAGTTGGACCTTTCTCTTGATTGTTGTGCATAAGTTAAGACCTTCAGAAATTGAAGTCCAGGTGTCACTTTTTTTTAGTGAAAAGACCAGCTCACTTGCCCTAATAGATGCACACAAACTAATTCCAGGAAGTTCAGGAACTTCAAGGGTTCTCATATATGAAAAGGTCAACATCTTTATGGTATAATAACAAGGCGGTTCTGGGTTTGCTGTCAAGATTTGGAAATAAAATTTCTCTCTAGCAAATTCCCATCTATCCATTCCCTCCAGCATCAAATGGATTAGGTTTTCACAGTGAACACTGGATCCAATAAAAGCACCCATAAAAGTTCATAACTACATAAATGAAATAACGGAGGAATATGTCCCACAGAAACACTCAAAATGGGCATACATCAGAGGTATGACACCCTCCAAAAAATTGGAAGTTTGAGTTAGTTAGGTGTGAAGTTTATAATTATCAGTAAATCAACTAATATCATTTCCCAGTTATGTATCTACGAATTTACATGCTGAAAGTCAAACTCGCAAGGCAACTAAGCAAGGGAAATGACCACAGCTTTTTACGAAGCAATAGCCTGCTAAGGAAACAAACCTGGTTGATATATGGCTCCATCTGATGCAATAGCTCATAACCCTGCAGCCAAATCAACGATATAAAGTCAGTAGTGGCATACAAGGACAGATGCAAACAATAATCTAAAAATTCCCTGTCAAACCAACCTGTTTGAAATAACGAAGATGAGCATCCATGGTCCCACTAACAGACTCCAAAAATTCAAACCTCTTTTTGGCTTCCACGTTAGAAAGAGCAGTGACCGGAACAAAGAAAAAACTTCCAAAGTTAACCGACAATACTACTGCTATCATAGAACCATAATAACTGATCTGAACCTGACACCTCAAAAAAGATGGTTTCAAAGAGACAAAATGATCTTGAGTGTTTTAAATACCAAATTGAAGCGTGCTTGTTCAAAGGTAGATCTCGCATTGTGGAGTTCCTGAAATTTGTTTGAACTACATTAGAATGTAATTAAGGACACGATCGTAAATTATACTACTATCTATAATTAAACAAGGGGGATGAAAAAATTTCATTCTTAGAGAAATCAGAGTCATGCAATACCTCCTCTACTACAGTAGCTACATCCGTCCTTGTGCCTTTCCTCAGAGACAAAAACTTCTCGCGAGCCTGTCGCAAAGAATGGCCATTGCTTTCATGGAATTCATTAAAAAGAAATCTGGTGAATAATGTTATCAAACAATAAATACCTGATCATAGAGAAGGCTAGCCTTGTCAAAACGCTTCCGTGCTTCCTGCAGCAAGTAAATGTTAATTGTTACTGTACAAACTTCAGTATAGCAGAAGATTACAAACAAAACAAGGGCATCAGAGAGTGAATGCGTATGTAGTACTCTAAGGATGAAAAAATTTATATAATGCATGCTGGGAACATGAAGCATTCGTGTATGGTGTACTCAATTGGTCATGTCATTTTATATAATGAACAGTCAACAGTGTAAAAGTTACCTTCACATCATGCAAGTCAATATTCACATAGTGCAGCAACCTGTCATTCAAGATGTGTTCGACCTGAAAAGACGGGTGAAAATTGTCAACGAGAAAGATCCAGAGAACTGACATCACAACCGATCTCTCTTTCATTATTTCTAGGTAAAAAGACAAAAATAAAACATACCTGCGATCTTAGAACTTCCTTGTATGTCCCAATCTCCCTCAAAGCAATTGTAAATTTGGTCATGATAGGGCCTAAGGGAATACAAAATTGTCTTAGCAGGAATGATACCTCCAAAAGCAACACTAATAGGATCATTATCCCCTCCACCAAATGTTTCGAGGGCACTTGCAAAAGCAATGTCTCCATCATAAGCCTCCCCAAGCCCTTCTCTGCAAACAGAAGAAATTTAAAGTATGAAATCCTTCTAATATAAAAATAACACAGAACTACCAACTTTCTGCTTTGAGTTCTAAAGAGTACACTAAACTTTCAGCAATATGAAAGTAAGAGAAAGAAAACATCAGCGTATTGTTACCAGAGTCTGACATAATTGACACTTTGTGGTTACGCGTGACACATCTAGTCTAGTGTTTTGTTTTGTATTTCATTCTTTTGGCTAAGCAAGCAATCGATACACAATAATGATACGACAAAAGAAGGTTTTATACATGGACACTTGTTCAGGATTACATCTCTTAATTATGTAGCAAAACCAGCCATTACAAGTACTGTAAAAATCTACGAGACATATTTATAGGGTTCAATGGTGAACCGGTAGCAATCTGGACTTCCAATATCAGCCTTCAAATGCAAGTAAACCCATTTTAAAAGGTTATTGACTCGGTCCTGAGTGACAAGTGACAACCTCACAGAACTATTATAAAATAGAACTATGAGGATCGTGTTTCCGAATTGCACTAATATGGGGATATAACATAGGAAGTGACAAGCTGGCAGCCTAATGGTACCATTTCCTGTTATATCACGTAGAGCTTATAGGAAGAAGAATTAGATGGAGTATAGAAAGTCGATCTAATAGAAACTCAATATGAGTACATACGTATACTTTCGACATCCTTTGTGGAACCGCAGACTTCTCTCCCTCAGTGATTCGGCAGTTTCCTCTAGCGACTCAAGCTGTTTCATATGGGAAGAAAGAAAGTCAAACAAAAGATTACCGAATTTGAAGGAAAGCATTCATATATCATATATTTTGACAATGTTAATAAAGTGTTTAATTAAAAAGAAGAACATGGGAGGGAAAGCAGATTTCTGACCACAACAACTCAATTATAAGTAACACAACATCACAAGCATTCGAAACTGAAAAAAAAAAATAGAAGGCAAATCTAATGAACTAGACGCACACAGACAGTTATACATTAGTATTCTTACATCACTACCACCTCCTATGATTCATTACTTAAGACTTCATTTCATGGAAAGCATTCATATATCATACATTTTTGACAATGTCAATAAAGTGTTAAAAAGAAGAACATGGGAGAAACAGCAGATCTCTGACCACAACAACTCGAATATAAGTAACTCAACATCACAAGCACTCAAAACTGGAAAAAAACAGAAGGAAAATCTATGAACACGGACAAGTTATACATTAGTATTCACTACTACCTCCTATGATTCATTCCCTCCCTCGGATTATGCAAGTCTTACTTAAGACTTCATTTCATGAGGTTATTTACTGCTGTTTTTTTCAGAAGGCCACAGATGACTTCAACGTTCCCTAAAACATTCATTCTTCGATCAATAGGCAATGACATCCACGGATCACACTAAAACATCAGCTCTAGACATAGCGAAACACCGAAACCACATGTACATCAAACAATTAATGAATTTCACAGTCAACAACAATGTCTATCATTTGAGAAACAGACCCATTCCATGTGATCAAAACTTCCTAATTTGGTTTTTCCAGGACATATACACCAGTGATGAAAATGTCAAACTTTTCTGAGCAAAACCCATGAAATTATGTTTCCCTATTACAATCTAACACAAATAAATGTACCTGTTTCCAAAACATCGGAGAATCGTCGAGCTTTGTGAAATGCATGATGATGGTGATGAATAGTAATATTTGTACACAATATTTTCTTCTTCTTCTTCTCTACACCAAATCCTCATCAACATAACCCACAAATTCCAAACCTAATTCAACCCTACACAACCATTCTTCATGATCCAACCCTCAAAATCCCCTTCAAAAACCTCAGAAACCACCAAAAATCTCCCACCTTTTATATATGAAAAACACTGAAATCTCTTAAATTACCCAAGCATTGTTTCCTTTTGTAGCTAATTTTCCATTCATTTCAGGTCATTCATTGAAGAGCACAAATTTTCCTCTGAAAAATCTCCTCCAACAACACCAACACCACCAATAAATAACCTTCCTTTTTTCAGGTTCTTCTGCTAGTACTTCTGGAAAGCTAATAAAAACCCACAAGAGAAATCAAGAGTGATAATTAATATACTAATTCTGAAATTTTTACAGGTCTGTAAGCATTAAAATGTCTTCTTCTTCAAAATTTAGGGTCCTCCAAAGGAAAAGCAAAATAACAGAAAAGGGGCAAAGAAAGGATTTTTTTTTTATTTTTTTTTGGGAATATTTTTGTGAATAATAATTAGGGTTTAATTATTGTCCGGATTTCAAGGGCAATTTGTTGTGTTTTGTTTTTCTTAAATATCGGAACTACTTGTGATAATAAGAGTGTGTGTTAATTAATTGCAGGAGAGAAGAGAACTAAACTTAAACCCCCAAACACGCCCCCCCGCCCAATGTTGTTGTTGTAAAAAAAAGAGATGCTCCTCGTAGATAACCTTTTCATAGGACCACATTACTTGTGGGTCCCACCAGTTCTAAATGTACCACATTGACCCGTGCTGAATGACACTAATACCCCCGTGTGGAAAACAGACATTGGTAGGGCTAGTTAAAAAAGAATCTATTTTGTCATAGCGGGTGGCATGGCAAACCGGCTTTGCTACTATGGAAAAACAGCTGAGCGATAGTGTTAATAACGCCCGCGCTAAGGACTCTATTGCTGGATATAAAGGTAATATCGCTCGACGGAATGTTTAACACCAACGGCTAGCTTTTTGCTGCCATAAATAGGCAATTTTTGAACTTAAAATTTACACCAAAATTCTTATTAAATCCTTTTGTCTATTTCTCTCTTTCTCAATCTCTCAAAATTTCTAAAATGGCAGAATTTCAAACCCAACTTGATTTTGGCAACACAACTTGATTTTTTTGGAGTGGTACTTGAAGGTGACTCAACTTGATTCGACAACACAGCTTGATTTGTCTGAAGTAGTAGTTGAAGGTGTTGTTAAGAAGATATGTGATAGTTATAAAGAAATAGGTCAAAAGAAAGAAGTTTCCAAGTTTTGGATAATAACCAACTCAAACCAGCAGCTAAGAAAATGCAAATAAGAGTTCAAGGAAAGGAAAATCAAGGCAAAGCAAATTTGAAGGTAAAGCACATAGAAGATAAACAAAGGAAACTCATCTCATGAGCGCATTGATTGGAAGTTATATGAAATGAAGAAGATAAACAAGATGAAGAGCATTATCCCAGATATTTATATTTAAAGTCTATATTTTAAATTATTATTGTCTAGTGAAATGACTATTAATGATTAATTCGAAATTTATATCAAAAACACGCACTTGTTTATAAATTCAAAAATTTAACTCATATTGTTGAAAATTAAGCTCACGTTCTATTTAATAATTCAGTCTTACAATTTAACTAGAATTACAATTTAATTTTAATAACTAATATACTAAACTTCCACTTAAGCTTAAGTTGACAATTAAGAAAATTAAAAACATAAATATTGGATTATATTTGGACAACACTCTTAAAATCTCAAAACAACTTCCATAGTGGAAGTCTTTTCCATTGATGTGGGACCACTCCACCCTACACCTTTGTTAAATGTCCATCATGGTTTCACCACCCCTCATGTTTTGACCCGCTTGCATTATTAAAGAAACATACTTAATAATTTCCTTATTAATCACATTAAGGCGGTGACTCAACGCGCTTGCATCGCGATTTTAGAGGTTCATTGTTTCTTCTTGAAGTTTCACAAGTATGTTTTCCCAAAATGTCATGGCTTGGAGTGCAGCACCAATGATAAGACGTTGAGTAAAACAAACATAATTCCTGCAAATACATTCATCTTCATCTGTAGTAAATTTTGGACTCCGTCTTCTTATTTGATTTTGCACATTGGCTCGGTTAACATCTCTTTGATTTTCAGCAGCATGTTGGTTTTCTATGAACTCAAACATGTTCATATTCTCAGCCATGAACTCAGCGAGCGACTGAAATACTAACGATGACGATATTTTGACCTTCGAGCGATGGAGTCCCTGTCGCTCGCTAGAGACTCCATCGCGTATGCCTAAGTGGTATATTGCCACTTAGCCACATATGTTTGCCATTTTGCCATACCCACAGTGGGTACAAAAGCGGCAAACCACTTGACATGCATATGCATAGAAATAGGCCTTAGGTCGGTTCCCGTGGGGTATAGTAAAAAAATTCATTCGGCATGCGAGGTGGCATGGAAAACTAGTATTGGAAAATTAAAATGTGTAGAGATATACTTTCTATAGAGAGGTCAAGTGGCTAACGACAATGATAGAGCTTTCATCGATGTCGTTATAGAGTAAGTCGCTCGATGGAGACCCTATCTCCAACGACTCTTTCTCTGTCGCCTAGAAATACTTGAGTTTCAAACTTGATTTTTATACCAAAATTTTTAAACAAAGAATTGTATCTCAAAAGAATTTAAATGGCAGAATTTAAAACTCAATTTGATTTTTCTGGAATAGTACTTGAAGTTGATGTTAACAATATATGTGAGTATAGTTGTAAAGAAATAGGTAAAAAGCAAAGAAGTCTTCTAATTTTGGATATAAACCAAGTCAAACCTGTAGTAAAATGCAAAGAAGAGGTCAACGCAAGAAAATCAAAACAAAGACAAAAAAAATTTGAAATTTAACCATACCAGTCCAAAAAAAAAAGAAGGAAAATCTCTTCAAAAGCGCATCGAATGGAAGTTTCTTCGAGTGAACAAAACCAGGAGGTCAAAGTTTGTCAAAAAAATTTATTTAAGTCTTTTTTTAAGATTTGTTGTCCACGTTTATATCTTGTAAAATGTCATTGTACAATTCATTAATTTGAATTTTATATCTTGTAAAATGGCTCAGTTGTTAACTAGTACAACCGTTGCCACGGTGGGAGGGCCGACAGAAGAAGAATCTGAAGATGGGGTTTGTCTGCGACTACTTTCGGCCCGTTTCAAGAAAAATTAATATTTTTGCTTTGTTTCAGAAAAAGTGATACTTTCGCTCCGTTTCAGAAAAAGTGATACTTTCGCTCAGTTTCTGAAACGGAGTGAAAGTATCACTTTTCCTGAAATATTAGTCGATCCATAAACCAAAATATCGTTGCATGATGTGTTATGCATCCTTTGTGGTGGTTTGCGTAATGACTATGCATTCAATTTTTGAGAATTGTGCCTAAAGTGAAAGTATCACTTCTCTTGAAACGGAGGGAGTACATCGTTTAATTAGTTACAACGGAAAATTAGTTGATGCATAAACCAAAATATGGCTACATAAAGTATTATGTATCATTTGTGGTGGTTTGCATAATGGATATACATTTAATTTTCTAAAATTGTTCCTAAAATGATAAATATCTCCGAATTTTTCGTAAAAAATCTAAATTTAATATTGTTGTTTGTACTCATTGCGTAGATTTTTTTATAACCTTTCCAACGAGATAAAATTTGTAAAATTCCAAGGCACGTATTTTTTGATATGTTATATTAAAGTTTTCTTAACAATTATACCCCTAAAAAATAGGACATTGTAGTTACCTAAAATTTAAGAGAGGTTAGAAGTGGGATTCTAGGGTTTCTGAAAGTGAGTTACGGGAGGTTGAGCACGAACAGTCTTTGCCTAAACCACGCACAGTGGACGTTCAAAGGCTTCTTCAGTCACAGGGAAGAGATTTAGGGCTGGTCTTAGGGAGGGAAGCAGATGAAGAGAGAGATCAGAGAATTCTAGGGTTTGAAGAAGAATTACTCTGAGAGGTTATGAGAAAGATTCATCCTTGCTTGGAGAAATAGATGACCTATTTATAGATGAATTCTCTAATCTCAGGTCAGTGAAGATAAGGATTGCTTTTCGTGCCGTGCGGAGCAATTCTCCCGTCTCTTCAGGAATAGAGATAAACTAGGTTGAGTTTATCTCATTATTCCACCGCCTTTACTCTCTTCTGTAGTGAGAAATAAGCCGGGTATTTCTCACACGTGTCGTAGACCGCCATATCAAAACCCTAATTGTTATCCCCCCATTTGTGTGAGGCTGAGTCAGCTTTTGTGATAACGTGTTGAGAGAGAGAAATATTCTCTTTAGCCGAGTTGGCCAAGATAGAGAGATATTCTCCTATTTGTCAAAATGACTAGGATGAGTCACGTCAAAAGGCATGGGATGCCTCATAATTTGTGTGGAGAGGAGACTCGATTCCTACATGAGACTCGTGCCTAACATGGGGAATATTCAGCCTTATCTAAGATTTCCCGAGAGATTTGAATCTCTCTGAAATCTTGCAGAGAGATTTGAATCTCTCCGAGATTTTGCAGACGGATCAAAATCTCTCCGTGATTTTGCAGAGAGATTTGAATCTCTCCGAGATTTTGCAAAGAGATTTGAATCTCTCCGTGATTTTGCAGAGAGATTTGAATCTCTCAGAGATTTTGCAGACGGATCAAAATCCCTCCGAAGATTTTCTTAATGGATCCGAATCTCTCTGTGGTCAGCTGGAACTCGTCCCGGAGAGAGAGAAAAGACTTTGTACGCCCAATTAATGCCTCTGCGAGACTTTGGCTCACTTGTCTTTGACCTGCGTATCTTGCATAAATGTGCTAGGAATCAACTGTGTGTCCATATGACGGGCCAACAAGACCAGTGTATCTCGAAAGGATGTTCTAGGAGTCTGTCGAAAGGGCACGGAGGAAGAATAACCAGCGTATCTCGCGGGGATGTCCTAGGAGTTATTCGGAAACCTCAGTAAGTCGAATCAGAGCCTAGAGCAGACATGACCAGTGCATCTCGCGATGATGTACTAGGAATCAGTCCTCGATCTCAAATAGGGTGAGTCGTGCTTACAGGAGACACGCGTATCTCCACTCTGGGTCATAAGTCCGTTGGGGATGTTTTTATGCATCTACATAGCCTACATGACCAGCAGTATCTCGTCGAGGATGTATACTAGGAATCATGGCATCACAATCAGCTCCGTCACGTGAAGACATGCTGGAATTGTGGCTGTTCTGGTTCATAAGTCCACTGGGGATGTTTTACGCTCTACAGAACCTACGTGACCAGCAGTATCTCATCGAGGATGTATACTAGGAGTCACGGCATCACGACTAGCAGTGTCTTGTGGGGACGTATACAAGAAATCGTGGCTATGGGTGCCTTGATGACCAAGGGCTTAATCTCTCCCGTGAGAGTTGAGTTTTGTCTATGGTATTGAAAAGACGCTTTTGCCCCTTGTCCAAATTTCACCATCTACATTAAGTCCCCTACTAAGAGTAGAACCTTGATTGTTCTATGATGAGTATATAGATGGTGACGATGCGAAGTTATAATCACTAGTTCTTTTAGACTTATAGAGTCCGTGAATCTATGCTTAGTCTTCGTTTGTTCTGATTCTGAACTTGAAATAAACTTTGGACTTGGAATTTCTCGTGAATATTAATGCTGGGTTAGTTTTTATCCGAGTGTTGTAGTGTTGTCATTGCAAAACCCATGCCTTGGGCGTATATATTTGCGATTAGGATTTATCTGATTAAAACCCCAATTTTAAGCATTGCTCTTGATCATGTAGACGAATGTTTTGATGCTTCTGTTAGAGCATAGCTCGGTTGAACCCACCAAGCGTTGGTATGTCAAGTTTGGTTGTCATATTTTAGTGAATCAAAACTCATTTAAAGAGTCGCTTGATTATATACTAGAGTCAACTTCGTATAAGTTAACTTGAAAGTGTTAGGATATGAGACTTACAAGTATTACATGAAGACTTGAAAAATGTGAAGAAGTATGGAGCTACAACGACAACATCATCCTTCTTCTTGAGGTTAGTAATATTTGACTTGAACCGTTTCATTCCCTAACGTATCTTTCAATTCGTGCATATTGAAAACATAACTGCGAAGCTGTGTATGATACTCTAGTTAGACATAGTATTAAGGAATACAATACGAGGTTTATTGCTTAACCATTAAACTTTGTATATAAGACATCGACAT
The DNA here is from genome assembly GCA_023531105.1 of Papaver atlanticum. Lineage (NCBI taxonomy): Eukaryota > Viridiplantae > Streptophyta > Magnoliopsida > Ranunculales > Papaveraceae > Papaver > Papaver atlanticum. The sequence continues at coordinate 18,658,744 of JAJJMB010002020.1, read as the reverse complement.
GATCATATGAATGCTATTGTGATTATGTATGGGTATGAGTGAAGATTTCATCCTAGGAAACAATGTTTTAAATTCTTTTAAAGGAAGTATGTTCATAAACTCGTTTTGTGAATCGTGTGTAAAACCCTCGTGCTCAACTCTTATAGGTTTGCAAATTCTCTTTATAAGATTTGTAAGATCCTTTCGGTTTGTCCTTTATTTTTTCGTTTCTTTGTCATTTTGTGACAAAAAGGGGGAGAAATATATGGAGTAAACAAGTGATATTGACTTGTTGTGAGTTGGTATCACTAAGGGAAAGGACATTTGTGCTAAAACGTTTATTCTAACGAAAAGAGTGAAAGCATAGACTAAGGGGAGTCACATATCATATGATACGTAGTTATGAAGAACTACATGAAAATAACAAAGACGTGCGGATTGAAAATCTACCTATCTTATCTTTAGGGGAAGTATTAGCTTTGTTATTATAATGTCAGCAGCGGCATTTAATGATTGAATTTAATGCAGGCTTTGTGCTATTGAACTTGGAATCAAGCGTATGTGTGTATGTAATTTGTTTATCCAAATGATGTAAGAGTTTTGTCACTAAAATTGACGAAGGGGGAGATTGTTAGAGCATAGCTCGGTTGAACCCACCAAGTGTTGGTATGTCAAGTTTGGTTGTCATATTTTAGTGAATCAAAACTCATTTAAAGAGTCGCTTGATTATTTACTAGAGTCAACTTCATATAGGTTAGCTAGAAAGTTACTAGGATATGAGACTTACAAGTATTACATGAAGACTTGAAGAATGTGAAGAAGTTAAGAACTACAACGACGACATCATCCTTCCACTTGAGGTTAGTAATATTTGACTTGAACTGTTTCATTCCTAACGTATCTTTCAAGTCGTGCATATTGAAAACATAACTTCGAAGATGTGAATGATTATACTCTAGTTAGACATAGTATTAAGGAATACAATATGAGGTTTACTGCTTAACCATTAAACTTTGTATAAAAGACATCGACATGATCATATGAATGCTATTGTGATTATGTATGGGTATGAGTGAAGATTTCATCCTAGGAAACAATGTTTTACATTTGTTTAAAGGAAGCAAGTTCATAAACTCGTTTTGTGAATCGAAAGGGAAATCGCTAGGCTTATTGGTATTGTTATTCATTGCAAATCTATTTTGAATTACCAATATGTGTGTTTAGTATAACCGCTCATAAACTTGTTTATGTATCTTGGTCAAACTATTCACAAGGCCTGACTTATGTATTGGTGTGACTTTTATTAGTGAAACCGATCTTAAGTAATCACTCAAGATGGTATGATCGATGCCTTGTAAATAGCAACTTTTATCTAGCCATTGGGGAACCGATCCTAGTAAGAGGTGCAACAAATTTAGAAGATGGGAATCGTTCCTTGTAAGAGGTGCAACACGTTTTTAGTAGATGGGGGAACCGATCCTATAAACATGTGCAACAAGTTTGTAGTTTTGGCGGAACCGATCCTATGGACATGTGCACCAAATACAGGTAGTTACCATAAGTATGTGGGTAACCAATCCTAGTACCTAGTCAACCGAGTTTTGGTAACTAGCGTGACTATGCACAGAACTCACATGGAGGTAGAACCAAACTTGTTTTGGCAGAACCATGAAACTCATGATTGGTGATTTGATAGGATAATCAATCACATAGTTCTTGGAAGTCAGATGAACCAATTCTAAATTCGTTTGGAAGTGTGGAAAATCGGTTCCAAGATTGTAAGTATGAAAAAGGACTTGCAAAGTAAAGATGTCGACATACTTTGAACATGTGCAGTAACTCTTATCATTAATTGTTCAAAGATATTCCTTAATAGCTAAAGGAAAATTCCAGGATCGAAATAAATTGAGAATCTTTTAATTAAGGTTTCTTAGTTTTTATATGCTACTTAATTTCCAGCAATTAAATGCATATCTTTAGAAAATAATAATTAGTAATGTGCATTTACTGATTATAGATTTTTTTATTGGGATTTCGGTCAATATTTGGACAGTGCATTTCCAGGAGTTATGAAAACCGATTTTGTGTTTATTGCATATCTTTGAGAATATTCGGTTTTGGAAATTCCTTGGTATTCAAACTTCCTTGTCTATAAATATTGAAGTTTGCATTTCTAGCAAACTAATCCTCAGAGCCAGCAAAACTACCTCAGTTGTGTTGTTACTGGTGGAGCCGCCTATCGGAGAGGAAAGTACCCTAATTAGGAGAAATCTCTTACGGCCGCTTGGTTTAAAGACTTCTTTGGGATTGAGAAGCTCTATTAGTACCGTTGGTGGGAAACTGGATAATTGCAGTTTATTTATTTTTCGATTGATTTGATTGACTAACGGTTGTTGAACTTTGATTGCACCTAGTTTGTTTATGCTTCAGAATCTTCTATTCTGATATAAGATTCACTCAAACTAGATCGAAGTTTCGACGGGGATCTTTAGACTGTTTGTAGATCTAAAGACGTCTTGTGATAATCCAACGTTAACAGACTCCGTTCTATGTGTGATTGATCACAAGAGATTCAAGTTGATTGTGTGCAGGTGCTGATTGAAGATAAAAAAAGATTTGAAGACAAGAAGACTTTTTGGGTTCATAATCTTTGGTGTGCACAATACTTGTTTCGGCTGGAAAGGGATCCAACTATAATCGATTTATCTTTGTGATAGATTGGATTCATTAGTTGAGTAGATCGGCATCAATACACTTCTTTGTGATTAATAGTATTGATTGCATAGTCTAACAATTACTTCGGTAGTTGTTGAGAGATTGATCTAAGGACCCTACAAAGGAGTTTATTGGTTAAACGGAAGAGCCTTTGTCAGACTCATATCACGTTATTTGAAAAGAGTTGTTACCAAACAGATTTGTTGTTCCTTTACTGTTTAGAATACGAACCAGAGGAATTGTTCCAAGTGCGTGACTTATTAACAAGTTGGAGGCGCAGGGATACAGACGGAACTATAGGTTTAGTTGTTTGGTCTCAACTATACGAAGTTGGTTTGATTTTGTATAGCGGCTTAATCCTGGGAGTATTCAATTCTGGACAGGGTCCCGGGGGTTTTCTGCATTTGCGGTTTCCTCGTTAACAAAATCTTGCTGTGTCTTTTACTTTTCTATTTCCGCAATTATAATTGTTTTTAATATAATTAGAAGTAAAATACACAAACGTTAATTCCTATTTACTTGATAGTAATCCTATTGTGTTTGGATAAGTCCGAACCATTAATAAAGTAAACATACTTCGTTGTTTTATTGTCTCGATCTCGTATCCATAGACGATCACACGAAGTGTGAACCGGTTAGTTGTATTGTCTCGACTCAGTCCATAGACAATCACTTTTGGAAAAGGACTTATAGGTGGAAAAGTTTTAGATTGAGGTATATTTGGGTACCCTCATCTTTTCAGCTTCAATATTTAGAAAGGAGACAATATCTTGAGCTGATGAAAACTGAAAGTCATGGCATATCTCGTTGTCTAATTGGAAGATCCTCCTTGCGTCAAAATAATGGATGTGCAAAAATTGGTTTACGTGAATCTTTTGTATGAAGTTGTGTCTGCATATGGTACCTTCTTACTCGGCAGTCACCCATAGGAAAGAGAGATACGGCTTAGTCCCCAGTTATTGCGATTGAAGCAAATACCTTGATAGAGGTTAAACTTGGTCGCAAGTTAATGATGACTTGTAGTTATGTGTTGAAATACGCCAACACTTTGAATTAGGATTTGATGAACTAGTTTTTCCTTCTGTCTTGATTACGTCTAAGCATAACTTGCATAATTGTTCAAAACCCTAATTGTTCTCTTCTGGCTTAAATATTGAGCTTCGACTCTCTAGAGGAATAAGAGACCTGAATGAATCCTTGGATAGCCGTGAGGTTGGTGAGACATGATGAGAAAATATGGACTCCATTTTCGGAAATGCAGAATCTTTGTCCCAGAGAAGTTCTGAATTCAGACTTGTATTTTGCCTAAACCCTAATTCCTTTTTTTTTTTTTTTTTAATCCTTCAGACACTCTGGAGATGCTTGAATAGGATTGGAAGGTATGCATCTATCTTGTGAGGTCGGAATCTCGTGTGATGAGAACATGTTTAATTCCTTGTACCAATGAGACACCTCTTTTTTTTATAGGAAATACATACTTTTGAAACTAAGGGTATTTTCGTCAAAAACCACTATGAGCTTGATTTTTCTTCGGCATAAGAGAGGTCGTAAACTTCCCTAGGTATATTCATGTCTTGAGAGAGAGAGAGTGGGTCGTATGTTCTTCTTCGTCTTCTCCGGCAACAGCAGAACGCGTTTTCCTGCAAATTGATTTTTTCGGCTCTGTGGTGTTCTAAACTTCCCCTAAAGTCTTCCTCCTCTTCCTAGGACTCGAACCAACTCTTTTATACATCATAGGGCTAAGAAAATTCGAGAATATCTTTGGTTTTTCCTTTCTCTTCAAGTCACGAAATTTCCCTTTTCTCATCAGCTACACGTATCCTCAGTCAATCCAAGCTGTCCAAACTCTCTCTGTGATAGAATCAAATCCCTCAGAAGAGTTTCTTTCCTCTTATTCACGTTTGTTTCCAAAAATAACCCATATAATTACCCGTGATATTATTCAACCCTGTTTTGCCTCCAACCCTGGTTCTAGCCAATTTGGATCCATTCCAACACCCTTACCTCGCCTGTTGATGGTTAAGAAGCAAGCCCAAGAAAAATCAGAGCTTTAATTTCTTCATAACTAACCCAAAATTGCAATCCTAACTCTGTTCTTCACTGCGGCAAACTTTCCCGCCAGATTTCATTTTCAAAACGTGAAAAAAGTGTCCCCCTATCCAATCCCGGTCTGTGCTTAGCAGCTGCCTTGAAATGGGTTACCCCTTATCCAAAATGAGAGTCCGAATAGCAAATGTCCTCCCAGGTGCCTTCAACAACTTTTCGAGCCAATTTCGCCGCAAAAGTCTATTTCTCCAAAAACACCTACAAAGGGATAAAATACCAAAATTAGTACAAAAATGGGTACTAACAATATACACAATAGAGATGAAAATAGACACATAAATGCGTCTATCAAATACCTCCAAACTTATTATTTGCTAGTCCCGAGCAAATTAAAACTACAAAATAAAATCCTAACTCAATGTCGCAGGCATCGTCGGTTGCATTTAGCATGTGCAACAAGCCTTTAAACCCCTAGGTGGCCGAGTTATAGTCTCAGGAGGGTTTACATGGTAATTCCCGTGGATCCTGCATTCCACGCTTGTTTAGGCGACGGAGACAGGGAGAACACACACATATTGCTATCCAAGTGTTATAATTTATTCCGATTGGTCTAATTGGTCTGGTCTTTTTTTTTTTTTTTTTGTATCTCAATCACTCTATTTCACCCTAGCATTGGTAACAACTTGAATCGTGAACCCCACCTAATCACTTAGAGAAACATATTTTTAAAAGAAAAGAAAATAAAAATAGAAATGAAAAGGACTCAACGAGATATGGCGAAACTATCATGTTATTTCTAACACCTGAGCTCTGTGCTTTTATGAATAGACTCTTTTAGATGTTTCCATCTAATCAGATTGGTCCCTCAACTCTTAAACCAAAATGCTTCCATCCACTTAGATTGGTTAGTGCCATCCTTAATAGGCATAAATTTCTAGGCTCTTGAGTTTATAACGCAACTAAAAAGTTTCTCCCATACCCCCAAACTTAAATCTAACATTGTCCTCAATGTTCTAAATATAAAATTAAAAGCATGAACAAGGAGAAACTGTTACCATTTGAAGCAAAAGAGTTAAGGAAAGATATTACCGTGTTGCATGAGCATGGGTTACCTCCCAAGAAGTGCTAAGTTTCAGGTCTTCAGCCAGACATCAAGTACCATAAAATTGCTAATTACTTTTCAAATCATATATCAGTAGTCGAAATAACTGTGGGTCATCAAAACCAAACAGCACTGCCACTAATATGAGACAACTGCATATGATTAGAAAAATTAACAGATGGAGCACAACCTGATCTAAACTTTCTTGCAAGACAACTGGGTTTATCTGTGACGCCCTCTTAGGCTTCATGTGAGTGTCTTGACAAACATATTTTTCCGAACTATGAGTTCCCAATTCCTGAACAGTATCAGGAGGATCGGGTTGTGGAGTCGGGACAGACTCAAGTAATACCTCAGGCACACTGGACTCGAGTCCCAAGTTAGGGACTTCTAATAAGGATACTTGACCATCACTATCCCCAAAATTAGGGTAGTCAGTATTCTCAGACAAACCTCTAATTATTGCTTGAATTTCCGGATCCTCAGAGTCTTTAAAATGCTCAAGAGCTTCTTCCAGTTCTCTACCCCCAAACTTAGGGTCATCATTACTCACAGAAAGACCTAACACTAGTGACTGAATTTCTGCGTCTGTAGAGTCCTTAAAATATTCGAGAGCTTCTTCTAGTTCTAAAGTTTGGTCATCTATCTTACCTAAGATAATTGTCTCATCAAATTCATCTATAGAATCACCAAACAAAGTGTCGTCCCAATTATCCTGAACTAGATCCTGAACCAAAGTACTAATCATATTCACTTCCTCTAAATCATCAGAAGGTTGTCTAGTAACATTAAAGACATTTAGTTCAGTGGTCATATTACCAAAGGATATGTTCATAAGTCCGGTCCTACAGTTGATAACAACATTAGACGTGGCAAAAAATGGGCGACCCAAAATCACCGGTATTTGATTCTCTGGGTTAGGGACAAGTTGTGTATCTAGGACTACAAAATCCACAGGATAAATAAACTTGTCGACCTCAATAAGAACATCTTCTATCATACCACGAGGAATTTTAACAGACCTATCAGCTAACTGCAGTGTTATCTTGGTGGGTTTCAATTCACCAAGTCCCAGTTGTAAGTACACATGGTACGGAAGTAAGTTCACACTAGCTCCTAAGTCAAGTAAAGCTTTTTCTACCCTGTGTTTTCCTATCGTGCAAGCAATGGTAGGGGCACCTGGGTCTTTATACTTAGGAGTTGTGGTGTTCTGAATGATCGAACTTACATGACAGGCTAAAAAGGCTTTTTTAGGTACACTAAGCTTTCACTTTCGCGTACACATATCCTTGAGGAACTTGGCATAAGCCGGAAGTTGCCTAATTGCTTCTAGTAACGGAAGGTTTATGGTAACTTTCTTAAAAACCTCCATAATGTCATTAAAGTTGGATTCATTCTTTGTTGGTACTAGTAGCTGTGGAAATGGGGCTCTAGGTAGAAAATCAGACCTCCCAGGCACCGAATTTACATCATCAGAAACTTTATCGGTCTCTTCAGCTATGGGTGGTCCTGAGGGGTGAGATCCTGAGGGTTGAACTACAGTAGGTTCACTATCGGGCATGGTTACCTTGTTGTCTACAATTCTACCACTCCTAAGGGTTCTAATAGCATTCAATTGTTTTATATTTACTTCATGAACTCCTCTAGGGTTGGGTTGTGTTTGACTAGGAAACCTACCTTTTTCTCTCAAAGACTCATTTATCATACCTACCTGGGTTTTCAGCTCGAAAATGGCCCGATTATTTTCTTGTCCTATCTTGTTACTAACTTGTAGACTTTGTTCTACTGATTGCTGAAGTTTTGCAGTTTGCTGAGTTAACAACACGATGGACTCCTCTAGGCTTAGGATTCTCTTATCCGACTGATTCTGAAACTGAGCTGGCCCTGAAGGATTCTTAGCATAACTAAAATCTGGGGGAGCATTAGAGTTACTAAACTAACCTTGATTCTGGCCCTTAGACCATGAAAAGTTCAGATGGTTTCTCCACCCAGGATTATAGGTTTCTGAATATGGGTCAAATTTCTGACGATTATCGAATCTAGTGTTATTATAAAGAGCATTGGCTTTCTCTGCATTATTCTGGCCTTCCCAAAAAGGCTCTAATCTACCACTAGTGTGACCCATTTTTAAAGCTTCTAACCTTTTAGCTATCGCTGCAATCTTGGCATCTGATTCATAGCCTCCTTCTACCCTATTAACGTTTCCTCTGCTTAGAAGAATTGTTTTCCGGGGTTCTCTACTATTTTCCCATTGTTGGGTCTTTTCGGCGGCTTCATTCAAAAATGCCATTGCCGCATCAACAGTTTGGTTCTCAAACCCACTTGTACACAAAGCTTCTACCGTGGTTATTATGGAATAATCTAAACCCTCATAAAGGATCTGAACTAGCCTAACCTTTTCTAAACCATGGTGAGGACATTGTGTTAACAAATCATTGAACCTTTCCAAATACCTATACAAAGATTCTCCCTCTTGCCGTGAGAATGTGCAGATTTTTGTCCTAATAGACAATGTTTTGTGCCTAGGGAAAAACTTATTGAAAAAGGCAGATGTAAGTTGTTCATATGTTTCGATTGACTCAGCAGTCAAACTATACAGCCACGATTTGGCTTTATCTTTCAAGGAAAAAGGAAATAACCTAAGTTTCAAAGCATCATCATCTAAGCCTCTAATTCTTAGGGTACTGCAAATTTCTTCAAAATCCCTAACATGGAAATAAGGGTTTTCATTTTCTTTCCCTAAAAAGATTGGGAGCATCTGTATGGTCCCAGGTTTAACTTCATAGGTGGCTTCTGTGTCAGCTAACTTAATACACGAGGGACGAGTAGTCCTAGTCGGATTTAATAAAGCTTTCAAAGTAGCCATTTCTGGTGTTATCGGAGTATTGGGGATTCTCTCCTCAGTAAAAGGAGTACGTTCAAAACAGGACTCTCCGAAAATCGGACCTTCTAGGTCAAGGTAATCAAGACGCTTAGAACTGCTAGGTTGTTCTTTAACAAATCTACCTTGGGCGTCTCTTTTACGTTCAGGCATACAAGAATTCCCTAAATTGGAAGGATAATCAATCGCAAATCAAGGACGACTTAACCAAATCAACCCTATTGATTTCTAGCAAACAAAAAGCATGATGGCTCCACTTAGATTGTTTCTAGACCAGCTTCTACTCTTCCAAGAGGCAACTGGGTATAATTTTAGCAAACCTCGTAGGACGATCCGAATAAAGTAAGTCGAAGAGAAGCTCAGAGGAGCTTTTTTACCCCCACCTCTTTGGCAACGCTTCCCTGGGTTACAAGGCGGCTATAATCGACTTACAGTAATCTTCCTGAACTTTGAGTTAGGCTAACAAGATACCCAATACGATCCTTTTGAACGACTTTCCTATAAGCTCGTTACCCTATCGGTCTCGTTTTAGTCAATATTTTAAGCTTGGGTTCACGTTCGGTATCGTTTCCTAAGGCGGGCAAGAAGAGAACGGTGATGAAATCCGAACCCTTATCTTGCATGGCCAGGCCTTGCCCTTTACTAGAAAAGCAAATGTCCGTATTCGGATCCTCAACAGATATGCACCTTAAGGAATACAGTAACTCGCTGACAGGGGATTCACGAGTGTTCAGAATCTTACCTCCCGTTCCAGACGGGGGATGAATCAGTTGTAGTCGACTCGGGCCACTGACTCCTGTGTAAGTGTACGAACCCAAGGTGCAGAGACAATATCGTAATTGTCCTCCTTCTCTGCAAACAGTTTTTATATTTAAGGATACCCTTCCGTAGGGTATATAAAAATAAAAATAGAATAATGTCCAGAGTCCAAAAAAGTCCAAAAAAAAGAAAAGAAAAATTACAAAGTAATAAAGAAACCCTAATACAATTTTTTTTCTTCTTTTTTTTTCTTTTTTCTAAAAAAAATAAACAAAACCCTAAAAAAAATTAAAAATTAAAAATAAACTAAACAAATAAAATAAAAAAAAATTACTAAAATAAAGTTGTCTTCTTTTCCGTTCTTTTCGCTTTAATCTTTTGCTCCAAGTCTTTACGAAATCACCAAACTCCTTGGCTCAATTTTTTCTTTACGTTCCAAAACCTGTAGACAAAAGACAAATACCCAAAAACGTAAAATAGAACAAAAATAAATAAAAATAAAAATAAATCTAAAACCCTAAAAACAAGTCCGCGTCGGCAGCGCCAAAAATTGATGTGAATTTTAAGTTGTTGTAAAAAGTGATAAGTAGATTTCGTTCAACTCGGGCTTGTGAAGGATTTTCGAAAATTAAATAAAGTTGTTTCAACAATAATAAGAAAACACCGAGACTCTGGATTCCACCATTAACCAATTAAGTGATATAATCTAATCAATATTCATGCAACTCTTTACGTTTAAAGTGATTCTAATATTTTGCAAAAGTAGATTTTTGGAATAACAAGTGTATTTCGAAAGCATAGAATATCAAAAACATAAGTCTAAGCATAATCTATCAAGAGAAATCACAATTGTTTAAGAAAAATCATTCAATCAATTCTCAATCAAAGCAAATAATCATATAAGAAATTGCAAAAATAATTAAAATAGAATTATACCACTTTTCATGGAACAATGGCTTCCTCCGTCGCCTCGGCTAAGGGGTTTAGCTCCTCATATTAATCACTTGCTCAAAGTACATATTTATAGCTCAAAAGTTGATTAAAAGAGTAAAAGAATACACTGTAGTCGCTAAAGGTCTAAAACAGAAGACTGAATCGTTGCTGAAAGGCTTTCCGTGACTGCAGGAAACTGTTTGTAAACGATACTCAGCTGCTGCTGTTGAACTACGATACTTATATGTGACGGTTCTATGTGGGTCGTATGTTCTTCTTCGTCTTCTCCGGCAACAGCAGCAGCAGCAGAACGCGTTTTCCTGCAAGTTGATTTTTTCGGCTCTGTGGTGTTCTAAACTTCCCCTAAAGTCTTCCTCCTCTTCCTAGGACTCGAACCAACTCTTTTATACATCATAGGGCTAAGAAAATTCGAGAATATCTTTGGTTTTTCCTTTCTCTTCAAGTCACGAAATTTCCCTTTTCTCATCAGCTACACGTATCCTCAGTCAATCCAAGCTGTCCAAACTCTCTCTGTGATAGAATCAAATCCCTCAGAAGAGTTTCTTTCCTCTTATTCACGTTTGTTTCCAAAAATAACCCATATAATTACCCATGATATTATTCAACCCTGTTTTGCCTCCAACCCTGGTTCTAGCCAATTTGGATCCATTCCAACACCCTTACCTCGCCTGTTGATGGTTAAGAAGCAAGCCCAAGAAAAATCAGAGCTTTAATCTCTTCATAACTAACCCAAAATCGCAATCCTAACTCTGTTCTTCACTGCGGCAAACTTTCCCGCCAGATTTCATTTTCAAAATGTTAAAAAAGTGTCCCCCTATCCAATCCCGGCCTGTGCTTAGCAGCTGCCTGGAAATGGGTTACCCCTTATCCAAAATGAGAGTCCGAATAAAAAATGTCCTCCCAGGTGCCTTCAACAACTTTTCGAGCCAATTTCGCCGCAAAAGTCTATTTCTCCAAAAACACCTACAAAGGGATAAAATACCAAAATTAGTACAAAAATGGGTACTAACAATATACACAATAGAGATGAAAATAGACACATAAATGCGTCTATCACTAGTCTATAAAGGACGTCAGCTAAGAGAATCAATTGCGTGAAGTCTTGCGAGATTCAAGAGGCGTAAGGAGTGCAACTGTAACTGAATATCCGTGACAGTAGATTCGGTCTCAACTACATTCCAGTTCGAAGTTTTGATAGTAGGCTAGTGTCTTTAGCGACTTAATACATTTTGGTGTTCAAATCTGGACTATGTCTCGGGGGTTTTCTGCATTTGCGGTTTCCTCATTAACAAAATTTATCGTGTCTGTGTTATTTCTTTTTCCGCATTATATTGTTTATTTTTATAATTGAAATATCACAGGTTGTACGTAAATCAATCAAAGTAGATAAGTCCATCGCAAGTGTTAGATACGACTTGATTAATTTTGGATATTGATCTTTGGAATCGTCCAAGTATTCTCACGGATTAATCAGGTTCACGGACTTGTCTCTGTTTACATTCTGATTGTAAGAGAAAGAGATATAAGCTCTTCCTATAATTCTTGATTGAGATTCATTAAGATGTAATTCTCGAAATTGTAATTGAGTTTAGGCCATACAGGTTGCCTAAAAAAAAGTTGGTGGTGTATTTTGGTACCCCCGCGTTTTGAATTGTTGTTAGAGCAGGTAAACACGGAAAACCTAATAAGTTTGTGTTTGTAAGCGATTAAAACTGTAACCAATTAATGAGTCAAAGTATGGTTTTCAATTTAACAAGGAAAGACTCATTGTACGTACTTCCTATAATAAAAAACAGCACGAGGAAGGAGATTTCCTTATTCGGCAATACACCTCTTCCGTGTGTACAACCGAGTAGTTTATCAAACCTTCTAGGAAAACAGTTGCACAACAGGTTCATTGAATGTCATGATAAACCTGTAGCCAAAATTTTCTATGCAATCGAGGACTCTGACCACGAAATGTGCTCTCAATCCTTTCTTCATGACAGAGTTAACCTTCTTGAAGAACTACTTCAATCAGAGGGAAGCAATGTTTTTATTGAAAAAAAACTTGAGGAAAGTAATGAAATAGAAAAACTCTTGAAGACCAAACTTAATGAATCAAGAGATGATCTAATGCAAGCACTTTCAACGATTGAGAACTTAGAAAAAGAGTTGTCTAGACTAAAATCACTACGTGGTCAAGTAAGAAATAACTCAGTATGCTCTTTGGAAAATTTATTGAAAGCATAAATCCTCATGATTCTCAGCATGTCGGAGAAATGGTTTTATGTACCTTTAAAGTAATCCAGTACACAGAGGAAAAGTAAATATGATCCCGTTAATTCTCGGAAAAAATCTTTCCAATGTAAACAGGAAGATCATAAGGAATCATACATGAATAATTCTAAAGGAAAACCGTCTAGTGTGGAACCTTGTTTCCATACGAAAAGTTTCTCAAAATATTATTCATCAGTAACTGAGAGAGATAGGATTTCTGTTTTACAAAAATCCTTGCACCAAATTATTAATTGTGTTACAACTCTCAAATTGTGTGGGAAAAATAATGATAACTTCAATCCAAAGAAATCTTTCCCAAAGACTCATAACTACACAGTTACCAATCTTCAGAAAAGAATTGATCATAAGATTTATGATCTCCGAACGCAGATTAACCGATTAAGACGAGGCATTAAAAGGACAAGGAAAGGGCTATATACAGGTAAGAATTCTACTTATGTATCCCTCATTAGCTCACCTAAGAAAAACTGCATTAAAAACATAACAAGTACTAAACAAGAAAGTATACCAAAAAATCTTGTTATTCATGATGGGCATTTATTGGATGCTTATCATAACATAACTTGATCATGGCATACAATGCTTCCTCCTGTAACAATTGAAAGGAGGATGCACAACTCGTTCAAGAAAGAAAAATTTCCTTCTTGACATATGATGTATCGTGTTTTATGTAAATTTATTCTTGTACTTGATTCTAAACACTTTCATATGGTGCGTCCTTGATATAGTCACATCAAATATCCTGATGTGAACATCAACTAACTCTTGTGCTCTAAATACCCAATTATTGAGCTAAGAACTATGTTGATATATTGTCTATATAACCGTCTTGGGAATTAATTTGGTCACGAACTCCATGAAGTCACGAATCCGTAACTGTTTGGGTTCCTTGACCGATCTAAGACCCGTGTAAGTAATGGGCTAATACCTTTCTGAAGATTCTAGAAAAGGATATCTCTTCCTTCAGGTTTCTTGACCTAGAAACTATGTAATATATATATATATATATATATACTCAAGGTATGCGTACCTTTGAATATATACAAGTGTTGGTATAACTCGTGAGCTATCACAAACTATGGATGCTTCTGATATTTCAAACATCACAAATGAAGATAACAAAAAGATGGAGGATGGTAGTACCAAAAGAATTGTTGAGTTTTACGATAATCCTGTCACCATATCCTGTTACTTTGCTCAAGAACAAGCACGAACAAGACGGATTCAGATGTCCACCGACTTGGTTGAAAATCTTATGAGGGAATTTGGAGTCGTGGTTGATCAATTGTATGCAACTAAAAGGGGTCTCGTGCTTCTTAAAACAGAGTTGGGAAAAGCAACTGATGATCTTGGTTCTCTGAAAACTCAAGTCGCTGACTACACATGAGATATAATCTAATTTATTTTATTTTCTTCTATGTACTAGGAAACTTCTTGTGAAAATTTATTCTTTCGTTTAAGAAGGATAACTAGGGTTTGGTATAGAAAATATTGTGATTACACAAGCTATTTCCAACGATCTTCATCTTGCATGTTTGTAGATTTATTTATTTAAATTCTAGAGTTTTTGGAAGATGAACTTGCAGTATTTAATCATTATTGGTTTAATATATTGCAAAGTCTTATGAGATATGTGTCCTTTACTTTTTGTGAATTGAACTGATATCTCATATATGCTCAAAAGTTTAGTCTATTAAGTTTCATGAACTAAAAATAGAACAAGTTTTGTGAGAATTTTTCGCAGTATTGATCTACTCGTGGTCACACTCTTGTGTAATTACTGCATTATCCACTCCGTAAGATTTTATTATGTTGAGTCACATCGATTGAAATTGTCTCCTTGTTCGTAACTGGCATTGATATTAATTTATGTCGATGTTTAGGATACAAATCCATGTGATTTGTTAATGTTCGACAAAATCCTTCTTTTTTATTATATAAAGTAAAGTCACTCATATTGTTCTCTTGGGAATGACATCAAATGGGGAAGAGTTCTTAATTGAACTTGTGCTTAAATGCTATATGTTTGTGGGGAGAGTGGACGTAGAATTTAAAGGGGATGCTTGTATCTTAAATCTCCTAGATGAGACGCTAAGTATTTTATACTCCGTGGCATCATCTAAATTAAAGTTGACATGTGTTCCTTTTAAGTCTTGAAATATCTTTTGTTTGAATTCATTACGATCCCATAGTTTTCGTACCTTTGCCAATTTTTATTGACAAAAAATGAGAGAATTAATTAATAGTTTCGTACTACATACATATGGTTTACAGATCATTATATAAGTATTATGTAAAATATGCAAGTATTGACTAAGAGGGAGAAACATATCACCGTAGTATTACTTCGAAGTTGTGATAAATTGAACTTTGGAGAAGATAATAATACTATGTTTCTATATAACGACGATTGAGAATATCTGTTTTCAAAGTTGTTATCGCTACAGATCTTCAACAACAACGATGCTGAGTTGAATACGTTCATAATTATTGCAACTTGAAGTAACGAAGAATTCAAGGCGTTGAAGAATCAAGGAAATCAAGCATGATGGATTCTGGAGTTTTGAATCTTTTAATTTTTAATCCATATGTATTGATAGTTTTGTCACTAAAATTTACAAAGAGGGAGATTGTTAGAGCATTGCTCGCGAACTCACAAATGTTGCTATATCAAGCTTGTTGTCAAATTTAGTTGATCAAAACTATATCTTGATTTCTAGTCTACATTTAGTCAAGTATCGGATTAAGATAGAAGTGTGTAGTTGAGTACCAGACATCACTGCGTTCTACTGTTTGAAGGCGAAGATCAACCGAAGCTTTTGGAGAACTTCTTCAACAAAAGGTACGTAAGTGAAGATTGAACCACCTATTACTCAAGTTTTCACCTTTCTATCTATGAGACAATGTCGCATGACTAAATTAGACATTACATGCATAATAGAAATTTGAAGTCAAGTTTATCTTGTTAATCGTTCTCGAAATATGCCAACTAAGCTTAATAAAATTTGTTCATACTTGATGAATTTTGTTAAGAATAATTTATTGTTTATGACCTAAATTATGATTCAAGATTTAATCATTTGAACATAGCCTGGAACAGTGATATGCGTCAGTGATGGATGTCGTAAGTGCAATCAAATTAAATAACTTCTTTCCACACAATTAATTGGTAATATAATGGAAGCAAGGATCGTTTCCCCGAAGAGCAGTGAGTTTTAGTTGTCACAATGTCACAAAAGGGGGGTTTGTTTTAGATTTTGAACAAAGTAAATAAAAGAAATTGAAAATATAAAGTTGTAAGCAATAGAGAAAGAAATGATCGAGGAATCCTTCTTCGTTAATAAACTTTCAATGAGTTAATATATTCATCTATTCGTCATTAATCATAGATTATCACCAACCGTAGAATAATAGGTACGCTTAGATATTCTAAAAATTCCTTAAATCACTGGATAACAGGTACGCTTAGTCACCAGATTTTATTCATCTGAACCACCTTGAGGTACGCTTACAAGATGTAATTCAGTCGAATGCTTTAGAGTTTGTGAATTTAGGTTTGATCCTAGTAGTTAGACTCAGTACGCTCGGTCTACTTGCTAGGGTTGTGTCTACCCGCGATTGCTTTACAGAATACCTCTGCAAGGTTTCACGTTCTCTACTTGTGTAAGGAATTATTCAACAATTACGGATATCCTAACCCTTACTAGAAATAGATTAAATCAATAAATATATTCAGTTGGCCACTTAAACAATCTATCAATCAATCATAAGTATTTTTAATAGTAAACACAAACAATAATCATATGAAGAAATCAAAATAGATTCATATATTAAATCAAATCAAGTTTACAACTTAGAATTCACCCTCAATTAATAGGTGTTTATCTACTCATGGATGTAGACAAATCCATGACATACATATAAGAGAAGTTAAGAGATATCGTTACAATTGATGAATCGATTCGAAACCCTAGATTTCGCTCCTTGTGTTGTTTTCTTCTCTCCAAGACTTACAATTTCGTGATCTATTGATGATGATTTATTCATGACCTAATACCTCTTTATATAGGTTTACATTGGTTGGCCTTCAAGTATCTAAGTCGGTTAAGGAACCCGACCCTAAGTCACGAAAGAAAGACCCCAACGTGAATTTTGGCCTTCATGGTTGGCATACCCAGTTTGGGAACGGGATTTTAGAGTAAAATCCAGGGAATTTCGTTTGCACACCCAGTTTGCGAATTGAAATTTCAGTTATTCCCGTTTGCAAACCCAGTTCCCGAACTGGCTTGTTTTCGGTATTTGATAAAACTTGTTTTGGTCGTAACTTCTTCGTCCGAACTCGGAATGACCCCATTCTTTTTGCATTATTTTTGTAATTGAATTCTCTTCAAAACGGGGATAAGAAATCATGAATTTGAATTAGTTAAGCTTGGTATTTGACACGTATCTTGTTTTTGAGCATTTTGCTCCTTTTCGTCGCACTTGTTCAACTTCTCTTGGACTTGGGCACTTGGATACTTGGAATACTTCGCTTCTTAGATGTTTTTAACACTTTGTAGCTTTTTTTTTGGATGATTCACCTAATAGAGACACATAAAAGAAAACAAGAGTAATAATACGAAAATATGCAAGAATAATAGCTAAAACAAGTATAGAATGAACACTAAAATCATATGAATTATGCACTTATCAAATTCCCCCACACTTAGCTTTTGCTAGCCCTCGAGCAAACTAAATAAAACTAATCCTAAATACAACAACTCCCTTTCGTTCAGAATACAGTTACACTTAGCTAATGCAACATGCCTTTAAACCCCTAGGTGTCCCTAGTAGAAGAGTTATAGTCTCGTGAGGGTTTACAAGAGGTATACCCACAAAACCTACTCCAATTTCTTGTCTTGGAAGAACTGTTAAGGACAGACACAAAGTAGTAGCTAATAAGATAATCAGCGTAATATGTTATTTAACTACATTACATCCCACAGACATTCCAATCATCACACACAAGCAATTAATTACGTGTGACATTCAACCTTGTGACTACTATTTTTCCCATAGTCTACGTAATGTATACAGCTCAGAGAATCCAATACTAAGTAGTAGCGATATCTCAGTTGAGCTGATATGGTTAAGCAATAAAAGGTACTCAAGATAAAGCAATAATAACGATGAACACTAAAGTAATGTAAATGCTACTAAGTTATCAAGAGACACAAGGGATTACGTGGTTCGACTTTAGTCTATGTCCACGGGGTAATGAGCGATTGTTTGTATTAAGTGGTGGTTGTTACAAAGATCTTAAATTCTTCTTAAAGTAATAGAGAAAACTCAAGTTATAGTAAATACTTAAGTTCCAAACATTAAAGAGGTATAATCTTAAGACTAGATCTTCCTTTCGATATTGAATGCCCTTCTTTGTTGGTGAAGCTTGGTACTTATAGCCCCTTCTGCTCCAGAAAAATATTTGCTGTCTTTGGGTCCATCGTGTCCTGATGTATCTTTCGTACAAATGGTACCTTCATTGGCCGCACGCTTTCTCCAGTCGAGCTCCGCCACCTCAGCTTACCCATGTCCATCGAGAACTACCCAACCTTAGTGCAGGTTATACCTTCCTTACTGCGAGCCTTCGCCAGTCAGACAATGTCATCTCACTTTCCTCCACGTGCTTTGACCAAGTGTGTAGATAAGGGATCGCGACGATGATTAGATATGTCAGCTATCTTTGTCCCTTCGATAGCTGCCACCTCCCTATGCTAGGGTCTACTTTACCATCTGAGCCGTCGAGGTATGCTTCCTTAAGATGAGATAAGTAGATCAGGAATGGATATGCTGCTCCTCAGATACCCGTGTATCGCTGGGGATATTTTGTTAACTTGCACACTACCGCCAAAATCGTGACACGTGCATAGGTAATATTGGTATTCACAGTTTGCCCCTTTTCTTTCATATTATACCAATCGGTAGGATTGGAAGAAAAACCTTCCATAACGCCGCCACTTTTGCACGCACAGATTGGGTGGTCCCCATGTGTACTTTCATGCAATAAATGCCCCTTGAATCTCGGAACAACTAAATTCTTGGATTATCCAGCCGCCTATAAGAAGAAATTTAAGGAAGGATACTCATTAAACTCCTTCTTCTTCTCCCACTGTCGCTCTCCATCTCTGTCTCTTTCACAAAGATTTATTCTTCTCCATTTCTAACTGTTGGTTTTCTCCATCGACTCCCAAAAGCTTTCGTTTGTCTGTGTTCGATCTCCACACACAGGTAAGTGAACTTCGATTCTCCTTTGCTCTTCTGTGTCGTTGTCTTAAGTACTCCATGCTTTCGGTTTGGCTTTTCATCTTCGTATGCTGTTGGAGACGTTTGAATGCTTGCATGTATGGATTGTAACTTTTATTTCCTTCTCTCTGTCGTTTGAGAAAATGGGTCTTACTCTATTCATGTTTTTGCCATGATTTTCGCCATGATTGTTCCCATTTTTGAGTTTGATCATGATGAGAAATTGTTCTTCATTGCTCCATTAGAATCCATTTGATGACTCATTGTATGTTTTCCTTTGGTTGGTTAAGTTAAACCCATGCCTAAATCTCGTTTGTTATTGCCCCAGTCGTGTTTTGGGTCAACTGCAAATTTCTCCTGCCATTTTTGATGAACTGTATTTTATGCTAGTGTTAGCAATTATGGGAATTCTGAAGAAACCTGTGCGCAAAGATTCAAGGCATAGATCTACTGCTGAACCACCTCCACGTATGGATCATCCTGATGCTACGCCTTCTCCGCCTCCTAAGGCTAGTGAGGATACTGAGATACCTGAGGTCGCTGAGGAACCAGAGGTAGAGGAGGTTGCTGCCGAAAATATTCCCCCACCTCCGCCCCACTATGAGTTACAGAGGTTACAGCTTCACGACAAAGATAGCTACTCTAGTTGGTCCCTTACTGAGATCTCCAAGCATTTTCATATACATAAGTTCGAGATCTCCTTTGTTGATGGTCCTGACGTTCTTACCGAGTCTTTGATCGGGAGCTTTCCTTATGACGAGAACAATTTGTTGATTAGTGTCAGTTAGTTAGCCGCATGCATGCATTTTCCTCTTTATAGCATGAAGGATCCCTTGTATTACGATGTCTTGTCCGTTAGGGATGATCCTGCGAACAAGACTCAGGTTCGAGGGGTGATGCAGTATACTGGTAATTTCTGGCATGCCCTCCGTGAGTGTTGGTACCGCAACAAAGGTAAGACCACTCTGAAATATTATGATCCTTTTGCTCCCGGGAGGTGTAAGCAGGAGGATTTTACTCCTGCCAATTTCAATGCTACGTACGCTGATGCTATTCAAAAGAGCAACCTTCTTCCTTGGTGTATTGGTCCGCGCCGTATTTATGTTACTGCTAAGAATATTAGAGAGGGTAATACCCTTCATTTGCTGGAGGAGATTGATAAGATGGGGCTGAATGTTATCCCTTACTTTGCTAAGCTCTTTTTACCTCAGTCTGATCGTATTTGTCTTGATCATGATAAACGTTGGGGATGTACTCCTTTTCGAGTGGTTGGTCCTAGGGCCCAAGGGTTTACTACTGCAGATCCCAGTGTTCCTCGTACTGCTTCGTCCTTACTCTCTAAGTATGATAGGTATCATCCTTGGGTTTTAAACCCTACTGCTCCTGACGAGGTAACCTTTGGGTAAATTTCTTTTTTCTTCAATCTTCGTTGTGTGGAGCCTTTTACTGAAAATTTTGATGCTTGTCTTTGCAGCCTGCCCCTGCTTCGTCCACTGGGACTGCTCCTGGTTGTGCTGGTAATTTCATAGATGCTCGCACGAGGAAGAGGACCAAGTCCACACCTGTAGAGGTAAGGATTAAAACCCTACCTTAGTGTACGTAGGTAACTAGGTATTTTCCCCCTAATCCTTAGCTTGCGCATGTGTTCTTTTACAGTCTTCCAAGAAAAAGGGAAAGTTGAAAGCTGTGATTGATGTAGAAGCGTATGATGAAGACCCAAAAGCTGTTGAAGAGGAACCTGAGGATATGGAGGACATGGAGGATATCGAGGATACTGTCCTTAGTCCTCATTTAGATGATATCGAGGAAGACTTTGCAAAGGAAAGTCATAGCCATGATCGTACTGGTTCTATAGAAGGTGATAATCTTCATGTTGGTGGTGGATCTTTGTCTGTGAGCCAAGTGATTACTCGGGTCGCTGCGATCCCTGTTCCTTTGTCGAAGGTTCCTGCCTTCTGTTCCTAGCAGTATGCAGCCTATGGCTTTGGTTACCACCAGCGCCATGGTGTTGTCTTATAAAGGTCCTTCATCTTCTCCAGCCACTTCGTATCATTCAAGTGGTTCGTTTGCGAAAGATATGGCTCCGGTGGTGAGGGGTCAGTAGTTCGGATTCCCAGCCGAAGAAGAAGGTCATGATTTCTCTCGGCAACTTTTCCTTCAAAGCTACGCCAACTTCACTAGGAAGCGCTTAGTCTGTTTCTACTGCCCATGTAAGAAAAACTGTCGGTCCACCACCTTCATCCCCTGATTGGACCATCCTTGGTAATCTTCCCTCCGTCGGTGATATGGACTTAGGTGTTACTTCTGGCAAATCATTTGCTCTTGTTCCTAGCTCTTCCACTATGACAGCTCTTCGCCGTGGTGAGGAGCAATTGCTTGTATCCCATGCTCACTTTCAGGAGACTAGTGGGACATTCATAGATCAAGGAAAAGGTATGTTACCTGAGAATCTGAGCCTTGGGAGCTCTGACGATGCCATCCTTGAAGCTATACTGCGAGATTCCAAGGGTCCCTTTTCTGCTGAGGTTGGTCCACACTAGTTGAGTAACTCCTTGGAGATTACTCCTATGTTGGATGCTTTGACAGCTCAGTACCAAATGGCTAAGGACTTATTCCTCGATCCAGACTGTCTTCGTTCTTGCCGGAGCCTTGGTGACATCCAGAGGGGTAGTATTCAGGAGATGAGGCTTTTATCTACAGTTATGCTGATTTCCTTCCTCGTCTCTCCATGTTTTCAGTAAGCATCTTCTCTTCCTTGCTTTTTTCTCCATTTACGACCGTCGCTTATCCTTACACCTCCTTGCTTGTAGCTTTGCAAAAAAATCGTTGTTGGATGTACCTTGTTCAAGTTTTATAGGGCTAAGTGTACTCACTTGAGTGCTCTTCTGGAACGTGCGCGCCAAGATTATGCCTTTGTTAGTGCTCCGCAATCTTCTTCTGTTGATGCTGCTTCTTCTGCTAAGGTACCTCTGTTGGAGGATGAACTAAAAAAGACTCAAAGGTCTTTAGAAGCGTGCTTGCTGGCCCTTAAGAAGGCCAATGATGCTGCAAAGATTGCTGAAGAAGGGCACAAGATGGCGGATACAACTTTGGCTTCTGAATCTTCCAAAGTTATAGGTTCGTCCCTTCTTCTCCTTAGTCTTATTTATATTTCTTCTGGTAGCTACGTCCTGAGAGTACCTACGCCTGCCAGTTGGTAGCTCTGGTGAGCTCGAACGACTTCGGGAGCAAGTGACCAAGTTGACCTCCGATGTTTGGTATTATCAGAAGAAATCTGATAGGTTGATAAACGTGACCGTTCATAATGAGGCCCAAATCTCCCTTGAATCTGCTTATAATTCAGACCTTGTGAGGAATATGTCCCTCCTCCGTAAAGATAGTGAGGAAACCATTAAGTGGAAGGAGAATCTCATACTAAAGCAAAAGGGGGATATTGCTTTGTTGTAAAAACGTCTCTCAGCTCAGGAGACCATTCGTAAGAAGTACTATACGTACTTTGAAGATGCCTACGCTTCCCTTGCCAAAGTGACTGCTGAACGTAACGTGTTGTCCTCCAAAATGTACACCCTTAGGAACAAACTTACCGAGGCTTCTCAAGCTTCTTGTTCCATGTCTCATGCATCTATGGTCAAGAGATTAGAAGAGTCAGTGGATATTTACCGAGTTTTATCCTTTGAGAATGCTTCGCTCCGGATAGATGTTGATAATCTCCGGACCGAACGCGATACTTTGGCTGAGGATCTTAATGCCGCTAAGGAAAAACTTGCCGAATCTAAGCATAGTTTAGAAGATTCTCTTAACCACGCCAGAGGTAGCTTAGGGTCTTCTCGTTTCCTAAGCCTTCTTATGTTTTTTGTTGTATCCTTCTGGTTCCTTGACCCCTTCCTTGTACATTCGCAGGTCTGCAAGAACAACTCGTGGGCATGAGCGCTAAGGTTGCTCACCTGGAGAACCAAGTATCCTCCTTGGAGAGGGGGAACCAATTTGATACTGCTTCGAAGTTTAAGGTGGAGGCACTTCAGTAGGCCAACGACCAGCTAAGCGCTCAGATGATGGAGCTTCGTCGAAAGTTAGCTCAGGATCTGAAGACTCAGGCTGCTCAGATAAAGGTGGAGATGGAACGTGTTGCTATTGATCACATCAATTCGACCTTTGCCTAAGTCGAGTGTCAGGTCGAGGGTGTCGTCTTAGATCGTCTTCCCTACCCTTGATTTCTTTAACTATCTGAACTCCTCTTTTGTTGTTTGTATCCTTGGCTAGGGGTCTTCCCTAACTGAGATGTTTTCTTTTCAGAACTTTGAAACGATGTTTGGTGCTTTGCGAACTCCTTTGATATCTTCCATGTGATTTTTAAGCAAGTAGAAATGTTAAGCATTTTTTTTTTGGTAAAAATGTTAATTCACCTTGTTTTTATAAAAGTTTTACGTTTAGACGTAATGTGTCTAATCGGTCGCACATTCTAGTTTTCACAAGGTGCTAAGGTATGGTTAACCTTGGTGGAACATTCAACGTCCTACTAGGATATCCTTTGGCCAGAAGGTATCATGGTGGCGAGGGTCCCTACGTGGGCAATAATTTTCCTGTAACCCTATGCGTTTAGCGCGAAGGCTGCTTTACTTCGACGGGGTATCTCTATGGTGGATATCTTATTTTCTCTTATGCCTTATGGAAGGGGATTTTGCCCCGAGGATCCGAGATTACATATGTGGAGTTATGCCTTGCCCCGCCTCATCGTCACTTCTGACGGTGGGTGTCTATTCTAACCCGATGTATCAATTGGGTGTGTTATACACAACAAAGCTAAGTTAATAATTAAAGTTTCTTCCATTGATTGGTAAGGTTTGTAATACCCTTTTTTTTTCCAGGGATAGAACATGGTAGGTTACTTCCCTTACCCTTCTTCTCCTGAGTTGTCACCGTTATTTCACGGGTAGTATTTTTTTAGGTACATTGCATTCCAAGGGTGCTGTAGCACTTTTCTTTTCACTGTTCTCAAATGATAGGATCCTTTTCCGGCGATATCGTGTATGATATAGGGTTCATCCCATGTTGAAGCGAGCTTTCCCCATTCCTTGTTCTTTTGGTAGGGTGGTATTTTCCGTAGCACGTATTCTTCCACTACGAAGTTTCGAGGGATGGCCTTTTTGTTGTACTCTCGAGCCAACCTTCGCTGATAGTTCACCATTCTTTGTAAAGCTACCTCCCTTCTTTCTTCAAGATCGTCCAGCTTCTCTAGCATCAGGTCCATTGTTAGGTTTTTCTCCCATGCCCCCGTCTTTATTTTTGGAAGCATGATCTCCGTCGGGATGACTGCTTCGTATTCGTAGGTTAGTAAGAATGAAGTTTCTCCCATAACTGATCTCCTCGTTGTTCGGTAAGCCCATAGGACGTTGTGTATCTATTCACACCACCTCTTTTTGTACGCACCCAACTTATTTTTTAAGTTCATTGATATGGTTTTGTTTGTTGCCTCCGCTTGCCCATTGCTTTTTGGATAGATCGGAGTTGACTTGTTATTCTGGATGTTGAAAGTGTCGAACAGCATGTCGATGTTCTTCCCTTGTAGCTGCTTTCCATTGTTTGAAACTATGGCAGCTAGTATCCCGAACCTGCATATGATTTGTTCGAACAAGAATTTGAAGACGTCACAGTCTCTAATTCTTGCCAAAGGTTTAGCTTCTACCCACTTAGTGAAGTAGTCAGTAGCTATAATGAGGTATTTCCTTTTCAATGTTCCCTTTATTAAGGGTCCAACTATATCAACCCCCCATTTGAAAAATGGCCAAGGGACGATAACCAAATTAATCTCTGTTTGCTGGGGCTTTGATCTTCTTGGCGAAGCGTTGGCATTTTTCACATCGCTTAACCATGTTTTTTGAATCCTCGTCCATGAATGGCCAATAATATCCTTGCACTTTGGCTTTGATTGCTAGTGACCTTCTTAAGCTATGGTTGCCGGCTTCTCCATAATGTATTTCTTTAAGTATTCTTTTACCTTCAGTTCTTGAGAGACATCGCATTAAAGGTCCGGGAAATGACCTTTTATACAATATCCCATCACGGATCAAATGTGCATGCCTTAGATATGATTTTCCTTGCGGGCAAGGTATTGGTGGATCGGGATTCTCCAATCATCTTCTGGCTCGTTCCATTCGTCCTCTTTTATCGTGGGATGATCCTCCTCTGATTCCTTTTCTTATTCGTTTGGCTCTTCATCGTTTGGTTCTTCCAGAGCCAATACCTCCTCTGCTCCTGAGACTGGTCCTTCTATTGAAGGTTCGTATATCCTTCCAACTCGAATACCTGAAGTGCTTCTGTCCCTTAGCATAGAAGATATGTACACCAAGGCATCTGCATGCCTATTGTCCTTCCGACAACCATGCCTGAATATCACGTTGCTAATCTGGGATGCATGCTTCTGAACTAGCTTTAGGCACGCATATAGTATCGGATCCAAAGTTTGGTATTTGAGTTCAATTTGTCTAATGACTAACTGAGAGTCACTAGTCAATCGAAAATCTAATAAGCCTAGCTCCCTTCCAAGCGTAGACCATGTATCACAGCTTCGTATTCCGCGATGTTGTTGGTGTATTGTTTGAATTCTAACCTGAAGGCATAAATGAGTCGATCCCCCATAGATGTTGTTATCACAACTCCTATGCCTGCGCCTTCTCTGTTTGATGAGCCATCTACGAATATTTCCCACCTTCGTAAGTTCTGAGGTTCCAGCAAGTTCTCTGGGTCCTCCTTGACTTCTTCCATTCCTAGGATATCGTCCACCTCCGCTTCATCGTTGAGGGGTAAGTCCGCTAGTATCTACGATTTTTCAGGCTTCCTGGTTTCGAAAATTATCTGGAACTGCTTAATCAACACATTCCACTTAGCTACTCTTCCTATCTTCTTCGTGCCATCAAGGATTTGACATATCTGGGCTTTTGTTAATACGCGGATGGTGTGTGCGTCAAAATAGATCCTAAGCTTCTGCGTTGCAAATACTAAGGCATATATGAATTGCTCCACCTTGGTATAGTTGCGCTCCGCTGAATTAAGCACCTTGCTAATGTAGTAGATGGCTTTTCTTCTATCTTTGCTTTGTCAACTTCGATCCCTCGAGAGGAAACGATGTGACCGAGCACTATGCCATGGTTTACTATAAAAGGTCATTTCTCCCAATTTAAAACAAGATTAGTGTCTATGCATCTTTTAAGCACGAGTTCAAGATTTTTTAATTAAACAAATATCAAATGAATTGCCATAAACACTAAAATCATCCATAAATACCTCAATGATGCGTTCCAGGTAGTCAGAAAATATACTAACCATACACCTCTGAAGAGTGGCAGGCGCATTGCAAAGACCAAACGACATCCGTCTATAGGAAAATGTACCAAAAGGACAAGTAAAAGTAGTATTCTCTTGATCATCCGGCGCAATCACAATCAATTGCACCGCGAATAACCGTCCAAAAAGCAATAATGTGAATGTCCTGCTAACCTCTCTAACATCTGATCAATGAAAGGCAAAGGAAAATGGTCCTTTTCGGTTGCTGTATTAAGCTTCCTGTAGTCTATGCACACTCTCCATCCTGTTTGAACTCTTCTAGGAACAAGTTGGTCATCTTAATTTCTAACAACATTGAGACTTGATTTCCTAGGTACCACTTGAATCGGGCTAACCCATTTGCTGTCAGAAATTGGGTAAATCACCCCCACACTTAGTAATTTGAGGATCTCTTTCTTCATGATCTCCATCATTGGGGGGTTAAGCCTACGTTGAGCATCACGTACCGGCTTAATATCATCTTCCATTAGGATTCTATGCATGAACATGGATGGACTAATGCCTTTGATATCATCAATTGTCCAACCAGTAGCCGTTTTGTGCTCTTTTAGAACTCTAAGTAGACATTCTTCTTGTATTGGGGTGAGGTTCATTGCAATAATCACCGAAAGTTCTTATTTATCACCCAAGTACGCGTACTTTAAGTGGTATGGAAGCGGCTTCAGTTCAACTTTCGGTGCCTGTACAATAGAAGGTAAAGGAACCTCATTAGTTATAGGTAACGAAATATAAGAAATATTACCCGTTTTTGCTTCTCGTAGTGTCGTTAAAGCACCACACATCTCCATCAGTCCTTTTGCTAAGTCAACGTCCAGGTTCGGCTGTCTGTGAACGTCTAAATCAATGCTACTACGTAACACATCTCCAAGTTCATCTTCACCATTCAAATAAAACATTTGTTGTGCTAACGAACCAATAACATCAATAGAGAAAGCTGAATGAACATCACTAGGATAACGCATGGCTTCAAATATGTTGAAACGAATGATCTCCTTATCAAATTCCATGGTGAGTGTACCGCTATCAACATCAATCTTCGTCTTTGCATTTTTCATAAATGGCCTCTCAAGCAGTAACGAAGTAGATGAACGATTATCTCCATTTTGCATATCCACAATGTAGAAATCAACAGGAAAGATTAACTCATTCACTTGAACTAATACATCCTCCACGAGTCCCTTAGGGTATATATTGGCCTTGTTTGCTAATTGAACAATAATCTTTGCCTCTTTTAAAGGTCCAAGATTCAAAGAATCATAAATATCGGCTGACATAACACTTATAGATGCTCCCAAATCCAGAAAAGCACGCTCAAACCGTCGGTTACCAATCATGATTGGCATTGTAAAACTACCCAGATCCTCAAAGGCATCCTTTTCAGTAACATAGATGTGGCACTTTCTCCCACTTGAGTAATTTCGTTAGCAATTAACTTATCCTTCCTTGTGCATAAATCCTTCAAAACCTTAGCATACCTGGGCATCGTTTTGATGGCCTCAATAAATGGGATGTTTATTTATATCTTGCTGAAAATATCCATGATTTCCTTATCTAGAGCTTGCTTCCTTGACTTGGCAAAACGACTAGGGAAAGGAGGTGGTGTGGCAAAGGTAGGAACCGCGTCCTTAGGTTGGCCGGTTGAGGTTGGCTTTTCCTTTGGAACGGTCTCCACCTCTACTTCCTTTTCAATGTCGTTACTAACCTCTTCTTGATGTTTCGTCCCTTCAACTTTCCTTCCACTCCTTAGAGTTACCACATTAGCGTGCTCTATTGGGTTCACATACGGTTGAGATGGTAGTTTCCCAGCTGCCTGTGCTTCTAACTTACCTACGAAAATGGCTAATTGACCCATTTGTGTCTCAATGTTCTTAATCGCCATGTCCTGTCTTTGCAAAATTGTATCTTGTTTCTGCATGTAGGTTTTAAGCAAATCTTCAAGGTTGGAGCTTTGATTATGAGGTTGTTAAGGCTGCTGGAATTGTTGTTATTGAAATCCATTTTGTCTCGCATACAGATTAGAAATTGCTGCTTGCTTGTTGGCATAACTAAAATTAGGATGATTTTTCCAACCAGGGTTATAAGTATTAGAATATGGGTCGTACCTTGGCCTCTGATTAGAAAATATATCATTTACCTCGGCTTCGTCTTCATATGAAGGAAGGATCACTGCTTCCATTCTTTGGACTACCTTCTCTATATTTTTCATCCGTTGCTCTGACTGTGAAGTTTCTTATATCCCGCTAACTCTTCTGAAATTTGAGTTGTTTCTGTTATAAAATTGTTGAGAAGTCAAAGCCATACTCTTAATCAAACTAGTTGCCTGCGAGATTGTTTTTTCAGTAAGTGAGTCACCAGCAGCTGCATCAGTTGCTCTAGAAGTAATCCTTCATATAAATATTGAATAATGAGTGTTGGAGATATGTTGCGGTGAGGGAAATCCGCTACTAATCTTTTGTACATATCCCAGTATTCATAGAGAGACTCCCCAGTAATATGAAGAATACCACTAATCTCTTTACAAACAGAGGCTGCCTTAGAAGCAGGAAAATACTTCTCTAGAAATAGCTTTTTCATCTCAGTCCATGTTGTAATACTCCCTAGAGGAAGGTAATACAACCATTCCTCCGTTAGATCTATCAAAGAGAATGAGAAAGCTTGCAGGATTGCCGTATCACTGTCTTCGGTACATTGCCTAAGACCTTTCATCTTGTGCTGGAATTTTTGAAGATGACGGTTCGGATCTTCATCTGGAAGTCCCTTGAACTTTGTTAAATGGTGAATAATATTCGACTTCAGTTCCACTGTGTCAGATAGAGTAATACACAATGGTTGCGAATCTAAGCATGAAGATGTAACCTATCGCAGCTTCTTCTCCTGAGGCGGAGGTGGTGGATTTTCACCCGTCTACCATCTCTTATGAAGATTCTTGGTTCGTTTGCTGACGTGCTTGTAATACCATACCTTTACGAGTTTGAATTCCGCATCTATGGTAATCTCAATCTTTCGGTGCCAGAGATTAAGTACCTTAAACGAAAATTAAAAACTAATAAGAAAATCTAAAAACAAAGAATAAAACTAAGAAAAATAACAACTAAAGCTACCGACTGCTCCCCGGAAATGGCGCAAAAATTTGATGGCTGTCGTAAGTGCAATCAAATTAAATCACTTATTTCCACACAATTAATTGGGAATATAATGGAAGTAAGGATCCTTCCCACGAAGAGCAGTGAGTTTTAGTTGTCACAGTGTCACAAAAGGGGGGTTTGTTTTAGATTTTGAACAAAGTAAATAAAAGCAATTGAAAATATAAAGTTGTAAGCAATAGAGAGATATATGATCGAGGAATCTGAAAAGACGAGAGTACCCCAAATATACCTCAATCTAAAACTTTTCCACCTATAAGTCCTTTCTCCGAAAGTGATTGTCTATGGACTGAGTTGAGACAATACAACGAATCGGTCCACACTTCGAGTGATCGTCTATGGATACAAGATCGAGACAATACAACAACGAAGTATGATTACTTGATAATAGGTTCGGACTTAAACAAACACTATAGGATTGCTATCAAGTAATTAGGAATTAATGTTTGTGTATTTTACATCTAATTATAATAAAAAAAAATATAATTGCGGAAATAGAAAAGTAAAAGACACAACAGGATTTTGTTAACGAGGAAACCGCAAATGCAGAAAAACCCCGGGACCTTGTCCAGAATTGAATACTGTCAGAATTAAGCCGCTATACAAAATCTAAACCAACTTCGTATAGTTAAGACCAAGCAACTAAACCTATAGTTCACCTAGTTCCCTCAGTATCACTGCGTCTCCAACTTGTAATAAGTCACGCACTTGGAATAATTCCTTTGGTTCGTATTCCAAACAGTAAAGGAACAACAAATCTGTTCAGTAACAACTCTTTTCAAACAACGTGTTATGAGTTTGACAAAACGCTCTCCCGTTTATCCCAATAAACTCCTTTGTCGGGTTCTTCGATCAATCTCTTCAACAACTACCAAAGTAATTGTTTAGACTATGCAATCAATACTATGAATCACAAAGAATTGTATTGATGCCGATCTACACAACTAATCAATCAAGGTTATCACAAAGATAAACCGATTATAGTTGGATCCCCAGCCGATCAAGTTTTGTGCACACCAAAGATTATGAACTCAAATAAGAAATCTTATTTGTCTTAAAATCTTCTTAGATCTTCAATAAACACCTGCACACAAACAACATGAATCTCTTGTGATCAATCACATATAGATCGGAGTCTGTTAACGATGGATTATCACAAGACGTCTTTAGATCTACAAACAGTTCTAAAGATCCCCGTCGATACTTCGATCTAGTTTGAGTGAATCTTATATCAGAAGAGAAGATTTTCAAGCATAAACAAACTAGGTGCAATCAAAGTTCAACAACCGTTAGTCAATCAAATCAATCGAAAACTAATAATAAACTGCAATTATCTAGTTTCCTACCAACGGTACTCGTAGAGCTTCTCAATCCCCAAAGAAGTCTTTAAAACGAGCGGTCGTAAGAGATTTCTCCTAATTAGGGTACTTTCCTCTCCAAATAGATGGCTCCACTAGTAACAACACAACTAGGTAGTTTTGCTGGCTCTGAGAATTAGTTTGCTCGAAATGCGAACTTCAATATTTACAGACCAAGGAAGTTTGGACACCAAGGAATTTCCAAAACCGAATATTCTCAAAGATATGCAATAAAGCCTAAATCGGTTTCCATAATTCCTGGAAATGCACTGTCCAAATTTGACCGAAATCTCAGTAGAAAATCTCCAATTAGTAAATGTACATTACCAATTTATATTTTCTAAATATATGCATTTAATTGCTGGAAATTAAAAGCACATAAAAACTAAAAACCTTAATTAAAAGATTCTCAATTTATTTCGATCCGGGATTCTCCTTTAGTTATTAAGGAATATCTTTGAAAAATAAAAGATAAGAATTACTGCACATGTTCAAAGTATGTCGACATCTTTACTTTGTAAATCCTTTTTCATATTTACAATCTTGGAACCGATTTGCCACACTTCCAAACGAGTTTAGAATTGGTTCATCTGACTTCCAAAAACTCTGTAATTGATTATCCTATCAAATCATCATTAATGGGTTTCACGGTTCTACCAAAACACAAAGCTTCGGTTCTACCTCCATGTAGGTACTAGGATAGGTCACACTAGCTTTCCAAAAATTGGTTGACTAGGTACTAGGATCGGTTACCACATAATTATGGTATTTTACTTGTGATCGGTTAAACAAGTCATAGGATCGGTTACCAATTACTAAGACTTGTTGTACCTTTTACAAGGATCGATTCCACATACTTGTGATCAGTTTCACCTCTTAATAGGATCGGTTCCCCAATGTATAGAGTTGGTCATACCAATTACAATATATCGATCATACCATCTCAGGTGATTACTTAAGATCGGTTTCACTAATAAAAGTCATACCAATACAAAAGTCAGGCATTGTGAATAGTTTTACCAAGATACATAAACAAGTTATGAGCGGTTATACTAAACACACATATTGGTAATCCAAAGATTTGCAATCAATAACAATACCAATAAGCCTAGCGATTTCCCTTTCGATTCACAAAACAAGTTCATGAATTGTACTTCCTTTAAACGAATGTAAAACATGGTTTCCTAGGACGAAATCTTCACCCATACCCATACATAATCACAATAGCATTCATACAATTATGTCAATGTCTTATATACAAAGTTCAAAAGATAGACGTTATACTTCATATTGTAATTCCTTAATACTATGTCTAACTAGAGTATAATCATTCACAGCTTCGCAGTTATGTTTTCAATATGCACGACTTGAAAGATATTAGGAATGAAATAGTTCAAGTCAAATATTACTAACCTCAAGAGGAAGGATGATGTCTTCGTTATAGCTCTTTACTTCTTCACATTCTTCAAGTCTTCACGTAATACTTGTAAGTCTCATATCCTAGTAACTTTCTAGCTAACCTATACAAAGTAGACTCTAGTAAATAATCAAGCGACTCTTTAAATGAGTTTTGATTCACTAAAATATGACAACCAAACTTGACATACCAACGCTTGGTGGGTTCAACCGAGCTATGCTTTAACAATCTCCCCCTTTGTAAATTTTAGTGACAAAACTCTTACATCATATGGATAAACAAATTACAAGAATTCATTACACATACGCTTGATTCCAAGTTTCAACAACACAATAACCTGTATACATTCAATCCATAAATGCCGATGTTGACATTATAATAACAAAGCTAATACTCCCCCTAAAGGTAAGATAGGTAGATTTTAAATCCGAACGTCTTTGTTATTCCCTTTGTAGTTCATGTAACTATAAGTATCAATATGATATGTTACTCCCCCTTAGTCTATGCTTTACTCTTTCGTTAGATATAACGTTTAAGCACCATTGTCCTTTCCTTTGTGATACCAAATCACTTGTTTACTCCATATATTTCTCCCCCTTTTTGTCACAAAATGACAAAGGTACGAGCAAATAAAGGACAAACCGAAAGGATCTTACAAATCTCAAAAGACTTGCACAACCTATAAGAGTTAAGCACGAGGGTTCCATACACCATTTTTGATAACCAATATCAAAACCGAAACTACAAAGTAATTTTGTTTTGATATGTTACCAATGAAACAATTGCCCGAAGCAATTTTCCCTAATAGTTTAGCAAACCAAAAATAGATTAAGCACCTTAGTTTCTTTGCTAAACCGATTGTACAAATACAATCGCTTGTTCGGTAAGACCAAAATAAAGATCAGAATTAACTCTATTTTTCTCATCAAGTTCTAATTATTCAAATAATAACTTAGACCTTTCACTTTTAAACAAGACAAATACTAGGTTAGTTAACTAACATTTCTTGTTAAGGCATTTGATTAGACTTGAATAACTGAAACCTCCACTTTGATAAGTCTAACTAAGATCGTAATTAACTTAGTTTCTCTTATCCGGAATCGAATTGGACTAAACAATTGATCCCGGAAACCCTTTTGTTAAGCCATAAACAATTCATACAAACCAACATAAATCAACTTGCATTATTATTTACCTCAACAGGAAGCAATTGAAACAATCATAGACATTATAGTACCGCAATTGCACCAAAATTTTGTAAGCCTAAACAATTGATACCAAACAATAAAGCAAGATAACAATAGTTTTTCTTAACCGGAAACAACTGAATCACACACACATCCATACACAAATAATGGAATAAACATCAATTTTACCGAGATTTTGTTAAGCAAAGCAATAAATATATGCAATAAAATCAGGCTTTTCTTAAACAGGAAAACGATTAACTAACAAATTCGTTACCTCAAATTCCGCATCCTCTTCACCCCAGAAAGATGTGTCATTAAGCGCCAGTTCAAGATAGAACTCTCCCCCGTTGTGTTGTCATCCTCTCGCAAGACAAAAGAACAACAAAGACCAACCTTTACCAGAAAAAGGTTGAAAACCGGTTTTAACTAATGCAATGCAAAAGTTGAAAACCCGAAACACATATGCTTTTATGCTAAACCAAAAGATTCAACATATTGTGACTTTTTCACATATTAGTTTCAATCAGAACCCCTTATGATCCTTTGATAAAGCCTACCAACATGGGCTAGAACTTAATCCTTCTAAACCAAAAAGTCACCCAAACCATAAGGGATCACACCATATGAGATCAAATATTAAGGTCAACCGAAATCAAACATCCCATAAACATACATAACAATAAAATAAAGCATTCAAGCACAGGCTATGTAATCGAAAACTATCACAGAAAAATTATAAACTAATAATTTTATTCATAAATAAGATAATTTTATTCATAATAGACTTTATTGAAATCATCAAAAGCTAATGCCTATTTTTCAACAGTTTTTTCAAAGATCATCTTAAATTTCTTCAAATTTTTCAGGATCTTCATCAACAGCATCACGACTGATATCTCGAATTCTGCACACAGTACCTTGATTATGTTCACAGGCTAAAGCATTAACCTTCTGATTAATATTCCGAGCATACTCCCTATTACCGATTCTAAGTTTAATCAACTTTCTTTGGTTACGGATAACAGTTCTTAGTAGTGCTGCCTTTCTATGATGAGTTTCAATAGTACTGGGGTGGACTTGTCGAAGATTGATAATAACAATCTTAGCATCCAAACTGTTTTGGACAAGGAGATGAGTCACATCTTCCTTTTCATTTTCTATATCTTCACAACCATATTTCTTGAGGGTATCATCAAGATGAACAGTTTCCTTACAAGTCATTCCACTCAAGGCTTTAAGAAGTTTTGCTTGAGATCTGGTTTGAGAATATATCCTTTAGCATAAGTTCTCAGATACGTTGAGTACATATACTTGAAATATCTTTAACACATACCAAACATAGATGTCAGCCTTAAATAAATAATTCTGACAAGATTTGAAAAGATTTTCGCATCTTATGTGTTACTGATTCACAACTTTCTTTGGAAAAAAAATTATCTTCTAGATTAGTATCAAGAGATACTTTTAGAAAGGAAACTTATCCTGTTTACACAAGTTGTTTGCAAGACAACTTTTCTACACATGGAGACAGATTATGCATCTTCAGGTAGATTGTATAAACTCTCTATGTTGAATAAGAGATTATTGACAGGATACAGATTGCCCAGATATGTGTGCTTCCTTACATCAGTAGATTGGGCATTGTAAGGATGCACATTCCAACGCAATTAAGCGTTGAGGTGAGGATCTTCCTCACTAAATTCCTTTTGAGGAAATTCTTCCTCCTTATTTTAGGGGACATTATCATGATCCCTTGTGTGGGTTTTGAATCCATCCTTTTCATTAGGAATATTGCGAGATGTTATATCCTCGATTACATCTTGTGCCCAGGATGGTATGTTCCTTGAACTTGAACCCATGTGGTCTTGATCTTCCATCCAACAGATTGCTGATGTCTTTTGTTCAAGACATTCTATATGTCCTCTTAAGGTATCGATTCCTTGTTGGAAATGTTTTTCTAAACACTTGTCTAGATATCTTTCGACATGTCTCTGTAAGAAGATCTTCAATAAGGATCTTATTCCTTATTTGTGAATGCTCCAGCGATTGTGTAAAAATTTCACACTCTGTAGTCTGTTGATGAACTTTATTGCATAAAGCCAATTTTTGTTCCACATAATCTACCAGATTATTTTGAAGACTGAGTGTTTCTCGCTTTCCTTCACAAATTCTTACATTCAATTGAACAATAAGTTCTAGGACATCATCTAGACTGTCAATGGTTTTCTCCCTTTTCTGAAAAGTTATCAACATGTTTGAAAAATCTTTCTAACACTTTACGAAATTCAGAACTTGGGAAGGCTAGTAAATCTAATCTCTTTTAAAAATTGGAAACATACGATTTTTCACTAGAGATTGGAGTCGGATCCAAAACTTGTTTCTTGAGTTTCAGATTCATTCTTTTCTGATCAAGAACCTGATTCGCAATCAAGTCATTAGTCATAGACTTTTTCTTTGATTTTCGAAAAGACTTACGAGACCAATTTCCATTGACCTTCTCTGAGATCTTATTCTAATTATCTTGACATACGTTAACTGAGTTCTTCATAAGTTTATCTTTGCTTTTCTTATTTTGACTCATATCTTATAGGTTGGATCGCACCAAACACAGATTGTTAGATCTTTTCGTGTTTGCCTGCTCTGATACCAATTGAAAAGATGAGGGTACCAAAATATACCTCAATCTAAACCTTTTCCACCTATAAGTCCTTTTTCCGAAAGTGATTATCTATGGACTGAGTCGAGACAATACAACTAATCGGTTCACACTTCGTGTGATCGTCTATGGATACGAGATCGAGACAATACGACAACAAGATAACTTGTGTGATTGACTATGGATGCAAGATCGAGACAATACAACAACGAAGTATGTTTACTTGATAATAGGTTCGGATTTAACCAAACACAATAGGATTGCTATCAAGTAAATAGGAATTAACGTTTGTGTATTTTACTTCTAATTATAACAAAACAATTATAATTGCGGAAATAGAAAAGTAAAAGACACAACAAGATTTTGTTAACGAGGAAACCGCAAATGCAGAAAAACCCCGGAACCTTGTCCAGAATTGAATACTCTAAGGATTAAGCCGCTATACAAAATCTAAACCAACTTCATATAGTTGAGACCAAGCAACTAAACCTATAGTTCACCTAGTTCCGTCTGTATCCCTGCGCCTCCAATTTGTAATAAGTCACGCACTTGGAACAATTCCTTTGGTTCGTATTCCAAACAGTAAAGGAACAATAAATCTGTTCGGTAACAACTCTTTTCAAACAAGTGATATGAGTTTGACACAAGTCTCTTCCGTTTATCCCAATAAGCTCCTTTGTCAGGTTCTTAGATCTATCCAATAACAACTACCAAAGTAATTGTCAAGATTTTGCAATCAATACTTCGAATCACAAAGAAATGTATTGATGCCGATCTACTCAACTAATCAATCAAGGTTATCACAAAGATAAACCAATTATAGTTGGATCCCCATCCGATCAAGTTTTGTGCACACCAAAGATTATGAACCCAAATCAGAAATCTTCTTCGTCTTCAAATCTTCTTAAATCTTCAATAAACACCTGCACACAATTAACTTGAATCTCTTGTGATCAATCACATACAAAACGAAGTCTGTTAACAATGGATTATCACAAGACGTCTTTATATCTACAAACAGTCTAAAGATCCCCGTCGAAACTTCGATCCAGTTTGAGTGAATCTTATATCAGAAGAGAAGATTCTCAAGCATAAAAAAACTAGGTGCAATCAAAGTTCAACAACCGTTAGTCAATCAAATCAATCGAAAACTAATAATAAACTGCAATTATCTAGTTTCCCACCAACGGTACTCGTAAAGCTTGTCAATCCGAAAGAAGTCTTTAAAACGAGCGGTCGTAAAAGATTTCGTCTAATAAGGGTACTTTCCTCTCCGAATAGACGGCTCCACCAGTAACAACACAACTAGGTAGTTTTGCTGGCTCTGAGGATTAGTTTGCTCAAAATGCAAACTTCAATATTTATAGACCAAGGAAGTTTGAACACCAAGGAATTTCCAAAACCGAATATTCTCAAAGATATGCATTAAGGGCAAAAACGGTTTTCATAATTCCTGGAAATGCACTGTCCAAATATTGACCGAAATCTCAGTAGAAAATCTCCAATTAGTAAATGCACATTACCAATTTTTATTTTCTAAAGATATGCATTTTAATTGCTGGAAATTAAAAGCATATAAAACTAAAAACCTTAATTAAAAGATTCTCAGTTTATTTCGATCCGGGATTCTCCTTTAGCTATTAAGGAATATCTTTTAACAATAAAAGATAAGAGTTACTGCACATGTTCAAAGTACGTCGACATCTTTACTTTGTAAATCCTTTTTCATATTTACAATCTTGGAACCGATTTGCCACACTTCCAAACAAGTTTAGAATTGGTTCATCTGACTTCCAAGAACTATGTGATTGATTATCCTATCAAATCACCAATCATGGGTTTAAACGGTTCTACCAAAACAAGTTTCTGTTCTACCTCCATGTGGGTACTAGGATCGGTCACACTAGCTTTCCAAAAATTGGTTGACTAGGTACTAGGATCGGTTACCACATATATATGGTATCTAACTTGTATTCGGTTGCACAAGTCATAGGATCGGTTACCAATCACAAAGATTTTTTTGCACCTCTTACAAGGATCGATTACCCTACTTGTTATCTGTTGCACCTCTTACTAGGATCGGTTCCCCAATGTTTAGAGTTGGTCATACAAAATACAGTAAATCGATCATACCATCTCAGGTGATTACTTAAGATCGGTTTCACTAATAAAAGTCATACCAATACAAAAGTCAGGCCTTGTGTATAGTTTTACCAAGATACATAAACAAGTTATGAGCGGTTATACTAAACACACATATTGGTAATCCAAAGATTTGCAATCAATAACAATACCAATAAGCCTAGCGATTTCCCTTTCGATTCACAAAACAAGTTCATGAATTGTACTTCCTTTAAACGAATGTAAAAACATTGTTTCCTAGGACGAAATCTTCATCCATACCCATACATAATCACAATAGCATTCATACGATTATGTCGATGTCTTATATACAAAGTTCAAAAGATAGACGTTATACTTCGTATTGTAATTCCTTAATACTATGTCTAACTAGAGTATAATCATTCACAGCTTTGCAGTTATGTTTTCAATATGCACGACTTGAAAGATATTAGGAATGAAATAGTTCAAGTCAAATATTACTAACCTCAAGAGGAAGGATGATGTCTTCGTTATAGCTCTTTACTTCTTCACATTCTTCAAGTCTTCACGTAATACTTGTAAGTCTCATATCCTAGTAACTTTCTAGCTAACCTATACAAAGTAGACTCTAGTAAATAATCAAGCGACTCTTTAAATGAGTTTTGATTCACTAAAATATGACAACCAAACTTGACATACCAACGCTCGGTGAGTTCAACCGAGCTATGCTCTAACAATCTCCCCCTTTGTCAATCTTAGTGACAAAACTCTTACATCATATGGATAAACAAATTACAAGAATTAATTACAGATACGCTTGATTCCAAGTTTCAACAGCACAATAACCTGTATACATTCAATCCATAAATGTCGATGTTGACATTATAATAACAAAGCTAATACTCCCCCTAAAGGTAAGATATGTAGATTTTCAATCCACACGTCTTTGTTATTCCCTTTGTAGCTAAGATAACCACAAGTATCAATATGATATGTTACTCCCCCTTAGTCTATGCTTTACTCTTTCGTTAGATATAACGTTTAAGAACCATTGTCCTTTCCTTAGTGATACCAAATCACTTGTTTACTCCATATATTTCTCCCCCTTTTTGTCACAAAATGACAAAGGTACGAGCAAATAAAGGACAAACCGAAAGGATCTTACAAATCTTAAAAGACTTGCACAACCTATAAGATTAAGCACGAGGGTTCCACACACCATTTTAGATAACCAATATCAAAACCGAAACTACAAAGTAATTTTGTTTTGATATGTTACCAAGCAAACAATTTCCCAAAGCAATTTTCCCTAATAGTTTAGCAAATAAAAAATTGACTAAGCACCTTAGTTCTTTTGCTAAACCGATTGTACAAATACAATCGCTTGTTCAATAAGACCAAGTAAAGATCATAATTAACTATATTTTTCTCATCCGGTTCTAATTATTCAAATAATAACTTATACCTTTCACTTTTAAACAAGACAAGTACTAGGTTAGTTAACTAGCATTTCTTGTTAAGGCATTCGATTAGACTTGAATAACCGAAACCTCCACTTTGATAAGTCTAACTAAGATAAAAATTAATTTAGTTTCTCTTATCCGGAATCAAATTGGACTAAACAA
This sequence comes from Papaver atlanticum, assembly GCA_023531105.1. Classification (NCBI taxonomy): domain Eukaryota; kingdom Viridiplantae; phylum Streptophyta; class Magnoliopsida; order Ranunculales; family Papaveraceae; genus Papaver; species Papaver atlanticum. The sequence goes on along the minus strand of JAJJMB010002020.1, from coordinate 18,618,913 downwards.
TTAATCCCGAAAACCTTTTTGTTAAGCCATATACAATTCATACAAACCAAATAAATCAACTTGCATAATTATTTATCTCAACTGGAAGCAATTGAAACAAACATAGACATTATAGTACCGCAATTGCACCGAAATTTCGTAAACCTAAACAATTGATACCAAACAAAAAAGAAAGATAGCAATAGTTTTTCTTAACCCGAAACAATTGAATCACACACATATCCATACACAAATAATGGAATAAACATCAATTCTACCGAAATTATGTTAAGCAAAAGCAATAAATATATGCAATAAAATAAGGCTTTTCTTAAACAGGAAAACGATTAACTAACAAATTCGTTACCTCAAGCTCCGCATCCTCTTCACCCCAGAAAGATATATCATTAAGTACAAGTTCACATAGAAGTCTCCCCCGTTGTGTTGTCATCCTCCCGTCAAAACAAAAGAACAATAACAAAGACCAACCTTTAACAGAGAAAGGTTGAAAATCGGTTTTAACTAATGTGATACAAAAGTTGAAACCCCGAAACACATATGCTTTTATGCTAAACCAAACGATTCAACATATTGTGACTTTTTCACATATTAATTTCAATCGAAACCCCTTATGATCCTTTGATAAAGCCTACCAACATGGGCTAGAACTCAATCCCGCTAAATCAAAAAGTCACCCAAACCATAAGGGTTCATACCATATGAGATCGAATATTAAGGTTATGGAAACCGAAATCAAACATCCCATAACATACATAACAATAATATAAAGCATTCAAGGACATGCTATGTAATCGAAAACTATCACAAGAAAAATTAAAATAATAATTGTATTCATAAATAAAAGATAGTTTTATTCAAAATAGACCTTATACAACTATTGAAAGAAATCAAAAACAAATGTCTATTTTCCTGGATTAATCCTTCATCTCAATGCTAGAGGAAGGTAGATTATTACTTTCAATCTTCAGCTTGTGAAATTCTTCAAGTAGATAACCTTGTTGTTTGACCAGAATTTCTTGCAGTTGAGAAATTTTCGTGAAGGATTCTGCAAGAACATGTAATTCGGTCTTTGATTGAACACAGAAGTGTGTCAATGCTTCTATATACTGATATTTCTTCAGCATATTCTCTCTTTCCTTCTTGCTAAGCCAATCTCTCTTTTTGATTTTGCTCTTTGATTTCTCTATATCAAGAGAAGATGCAAACTTATTCTTAAAGTGATCTTTATGATCTAGCATCTTATCAAGAGAAGACATTGGATCCAGACTTATAGTTCGGACAAGGAATGACCAAAGAAATAAAAGGATCTTTTTATAATTTTCATACTTCCGAAAATATAATATTCCTATAAATACGAATATCTCAAATATTTTCAATTACTAGATTTTATTCCCATAATATACACATAAGTGCCTTGATCTTTCTTCTTCCTCACTAAATTTGGCACACGAGGTGAGGAAAGAATGCTAATACCGATCAGGTGGTATTAGTATGAGATTTTCTCTCATTATGGAATTTTGAATAACCAGAGTGTCCTTGATCTAGTATCGTATGAGAAAGTCTCTTTTTGTTACCTCGAACTAGCGAAGTATCTTGAGATTGACTTAGGTTGCATATGCAACTTTTAGCAATTCTATTTTTGAGACAGTTTTTGCACCTTGTCTTATTTTTCCCTTTACCATTAAATGATTTAATAACATCGAAAGACATGTCCATTTTTAAAATGGGTAAATCACTAATGGAGGAGGAAGGAATAAGATTGACAATTAATGCAATATTAGCTGTTTCCTCTTCTTCAGAATCATATGAATCAGAGGTCTCATCTAGAGTTACAGCTAGAGCCTTGCTTCCAGTGTATTTCTTAAGATTGAGACAGTCTTTAGCAATATGACCAAACCCTTTACACTTAAAGCACTGAGGCTGATATTCATCATCTTCTTCCTGATCCTTTTTGACAGGAACTCGATCATGTGGACGAGAAGATCGATGAGTATCCTTTATGAATCTTTTTTTTATTTAAGAGATCTCGAAACTTACTAGTAATCAATGATAATGATTTTTCAATTTCATCATCAGAATTTTCTGTAATCTGTTCATCTGAATCATCCATCTGTCTATTTCTCTCCATTGGAGCTTTCAGAATTTTTACAGCTTTAAAGGCAATTCCTTTAGTTTGAATAGACTGTGATTCATGATCAAAGATATTTAACTTTCCAACGAGTGTTCTTCATGAGAGTGTCGAAAGATCATTTGCTTCTATGATTGCATGCTTCTTAGAATCGTATCTAGATGGCAACGATCTGAGAATTTTGCACACTATATCTTTTTCAGAAATAGTCTTTCCAAGAGAGAAAGAAACATTAATTATCTCAGAGAGTTTAATATGAAACTCTTCAAAAGTGTTGTTGTCATCCATTCGAAGGTTTTCCCAATAAGACGTAAGAGTTTGAAGTCTAGCTTCTTTCTCTGATATGTTTCATTCGAATACGATCTGAAGATTATCCCAAGCTTTTTTCGAAGTTTGACATGTTGATACATGATATTGTAGATCACGACTTACAGCATGTATAATAGCATTCAAACCATCTGAATTCTGCTTAGCAAAAGCCTTTTCTTCATTTGAAAAATCCACTAAGAGTTTAAACTCAGTTTCTGAATTTTCTACTTTCGGGAGATTATAACCATCGACGACTAATAACCATGTATTAAAGTCTCGTGATTGAAGAAAAGATCTCATAGAATATTTCCACCATAGATAGTTTGTTCCGTCAAATCTTGGCGGTACGTTAATTGAAGTCGATTCATGAGAGCTCGAGTTCATTTCTTATAGGTTGGATCGCACCAAACACAGATTGTTAGATCCTTTTGTGTTTGCCTTCTTTGATACAAATTGAAAAGACGAGGGTACCCAAATATACCTCAATCTAAAACTTTTCCACCTATAAGTCCTTTCTCCGAAAGTGATTGTCTATGGACTGAGTCGAGACAATACAACGAATCGGTCCACACTTCGAGTGATCGTCTATGGATACAAGATCGAGACAATACAACAACGAAGTATGATTACTTGATAATAGGTTCGGACTTAACCAAACACTATAGGATTGCTATCAAGTAATTAGGAATTAACGTTTGTGTATTTTACATCAAATTATAATAAAAAAAATTATAATTGCGGAAATAGAAAAGTAAAAGACACAACAGGATTTTGTTAACGAGGAAACCGCAAATGCAGAAAAACCTCGGGACCTTGTCAAGAATTGAATACTCTCAGAATTAAGCCTCTATATAAAATCTAAACCAACTTCGTATAGTTGAGACCAAGCAACTAAACCTATAGTTCACCTAGTTCCCTCAGTATCCCTGCGCCTCCAACTTGTAATAAGTCACGCACTTGGAACAATTCCTTTGGTTCGTATTCCAAACAGTAAAGGAACAACAAATATGTTCAGTAACAACTCTTTTCAAACAACGTGTTATGAGTTTGACAAAATGCTCTCCCGTTTATCCCAATAAACTCCTTTGTCGGGTTCTTCGATCAATCTCTTCAACAACTACCAAAGTAATTGTTTAGACTATGCAATCAATACTATGAATCACAAAGAATTGTATTGATGCCGATCTACATAACTAATCAATCAAGGTTATCACAAAGATAAACCGATTATAGTTGGATCCCCAGCCGATCAAGTTTTGTGCACACCAAAGATTATGAACTCAAATAAGAAATCTTCTTTGTCTTCAAATCTTCTTAGATCTTCAATAAACACCTTCACACAAACAACATGAATCTCTTGTGATCAATCATACACAGAACAGAGTCTTTTAACGATGGATTATCACAAGACGTCTTTAGATCTACAAACATTTCTAAAGATCCCCATCGATACTTCGATCTAGTTTGAGTTAATCTTATATCAGAAGAGAAGATTCTCAAGCATAAACAAACTAGGTGCAATCAAAGTTCAACAACCGTTAGTCAATCAAATCAATCGAAAACTAAAAATAAACTACAATTATCTAGTTTCCCACCAACGGTACTCATAGAGCTTCTCAATCCCAAAAAAGTCTTTAAAACGAGCGGTCGTAAGAGATTTCGCCTAATTAGGGTACTTTCCTGTCCGAATAGACGGCTCCACCAGTAACAACACAACTAGGTAGTTTTGCTGGCTTTGAGGATTAGTTTGCTCGAAATGCAAACTTCAATATTTATAGACCAAGGAAGTTTGGACACCAAGGAATTTCCAAAACCGAATATTCTTAAAGATATGCAATAAATCCAAAATCGATTTCCATAATTCCTGGAAATGCACTGTCCAAATATTGACCGAAATCTCAGTAGAAAATCTCCAATTAGTAAATGCGTATTACCAATTTTTATTTTCTAAAGATATGCATTTAATTGCTGGAAATTTAAAGCATATAAAAACTAAAAACCTTAATTAAAATATTCTCAATTTATTTCGATCCGGGATTCTTCTTTAGTTATTAAGGAATATCTTTGAACAATAAAAGATAAGAATTACTGCACATGTTCAAAGTATGTCGACATCTTTACTTTGTAAATCCTTTTTCATATTTACAATCTTGGAACCGATTTGCCACACTTCCAAACGGGTTTAGATTTTGTTCATCTGACTTCCAAGAACTAAGTGATTGATTATCCTATCAAATCACCATTAATGGGTTTTACGGTTCTACCAAAACACAAAGCTTCGGTTCTACCTCTATGTGGGTACTAGGATCGGTCACAATAGCTTTCCGAAAATTGGTTGACTAGGTACTAGGATCGGTTACCACATAATTATGGTATTTTACTTGTGATCGGTTGCACAAGTCATAGGATCGGTTACCAATTACTAAGACTTATTGTACCTCTTACAAGGATCGATTCCACACACTTGTGATCGGTTTCACCTCTTACTAGGATCGGTTCCCCAATGTCTAGAGTTGGTCATACCAATTACAATATATCGATCATACCATCTCAGGTGATTACTTAAGATCGTTTTCACTAATAAAAGTCATACCAATACAAAAGTCAGGCATTGTGAATAGTTTTACCAAGATACATAAACAAGTTATGAGCGGTTATATTAAACACACATATTGGTAATCCAAAGATTTGCAATGAATAACAATACTAATAAGCCTAGCGATTTCCCTTTCGATTCACAAAACAAGTTCATGAATTGTACTTCCTAGGACGAAATCTTCACCCATACCCATACATAATCACAATAACATTCATACGAGTATGTCGATGTCTTATATACGAAGTTCAAAAGATAGACGTTATACTTCGTATTGTAATTCCTTAATACTATGTTTAACTAGAGTATAATCATTCACAGCTTCGCAGTTATGTTTTCAATATGCACGACTTGAAAGATACGTTAGGAATGAAACAGTTCAAGTCAAATATTACTAACCTCAAGAGGAAGGATGATGTCGTTGTTGTAGCTATTTACTTCTTCACATTCTTCAAGTCTTCACGTAATACTTGTAAGTCTCATATCCTAGTAACTTTCTAGCTAACCTATACGAAGTTGACTCTAGTAAATAATCAAGCGACTCTTTAAATGAGTTTTGATTCACTAAAATATGACAACCAAACTTGACATACCAACGCTTGGTGGGTTCAACCGAGCTATGCTCTAACAGAATCCTTTTTCATTAATAAACTGTCAATGAGTTAATATATTCATCTATTCGTCATTAATCATAGATTATCACCAACCGTAGAATAATAGGTACGCTTAGCTATTCTCAAATTCCTTAAATCACTGGATAACATGTACGCTTATTCACCAGATTCTATTCGTCTGAACCACCTTGAGGTACGCTTACAAGATGTAATTCAGTCGAATGCTTTAGGGTTTGTTAATTTAGGTTTGATCCTAGTAGTTAGACTCGGTACGCTCGGTCTACTTGCTAGGGTTGTGTCTACACGCGATTGCTTTACAAAATCCCTCTGCAAGGTTTCACGTTCTCTACTTGTGTAAGGAATTATTCAACAATTACGGATATCCTAACCCTTACTAGCAATAGATTAAATCAATAAATATATTCAGTTGGCCACCTAAACAATCTATCAATCAATCATGAGTATTTTTAATAGTAAACACAAACAATAATCATATGAAGAAATCAAAATAGATTCATATATTAAATCAAATCAAGTTTACAACTTAGAATTCATCCTCAATGAATAGTTGTTTAGCTACTCATGGATGTAGAAACATCCATGATATACATATAAAATAAGTTAAGAGATATCGTTACGATTGATGAATCGCTCCGAAACCCTAGCTTTCGCTCCTTGCGTTGTTTTCTTCTCTCCAAGACTTACAATTTTGTGATCCCTTGATGATGATTTATTCATGACTTAATACCTCTTTATATAGGTTTACATTTCTTGGCCTTCAAGTATCTAAGTTTGTAAAGGAACCCGACCCTAAGTCACGAAAGAAAGACCCTAACGTGAATTTTTGCCTTCATGGTTCGCATACCCAGTTTGGGAACGAAATTTTAGAGTAAAATCCAGGGAATTTCGTTCGCATACCCAGTTTGCGAACTGAAATTTAAGTTATTCCCGTTTGCGAACCCATTTCCTGAACTGGCTTGTTTTCGGTATTTGATAAAACTTGTTTTGGCCGTAACTTCTTCGTCCGAACTCGGAATGGCCTCATTCTTTTTGCATTCTTTTTGTAATTGAATTCTATTCAAAATGGTGATAAGAAATCCTGAATTTGAATGAGTTAAACTTATGAAAAGACGAGGGTACCCAACTACACCATAATCTTTTATTTATCCACCTATAAGTCCTCTACCGAAAGTGATTGTCTATGGACAGAATCGAGATAATACAACAAATCGGTTCACACTTCTTGTGATCGTCTATGGATACGAGATCGACATTATACGACAAAAAGATAACTTGTGTGATTGACTATGGATACAAGATGGACACAATAGAACAACAAAGTATGATACTTGATAATAGGTTCAGACTTAACCAAACTTTATAGGATCACTATCAAGTATAACAGAGTTAACGTTTGTGCAATTTACTTTAAAATATATAAAAAAAAATAATTGCGGAAAACAAAAGTAAATCACACAACAAAATTTTGTTAACGAGGAAAACTGCAAATGCAGAAAACCCCCGGGACCTAGTCCAGAATTGAATACTCTCAGAATTAAGCCGCTATACAAAAATTACACCAACTTCGTATAGTTGAGACCAAGAAACTACCCCTAGTTCACTTAATTTCCTCAGTATCCCTGCGCTTCCGACTTTAATGAGTGCACGCACTGGAATAATTCCTTTGGATCGTATTCCAAACAGTAAAGGAACAACAAATTTGTTTGGTAACAACTCTTTCGATTCTTTCAAGATAAATATATCTCAAGTCATACACAAAGGCTCTTCCGTTTAATCTAATAAACTCCTTTGCCTGGTTAGATCAATATATCCAATAACTACCAAAGTAGTCAAGTTTAGATTCGCACTCAATCAAAATAAATATCAAAGAGATATATTGAGAATGTCGATCTCACGCAACTAATCAATCGAATAAATCTGATTCTTGTTGGATCCCAGCCGATCAAGGTTTGTGCACACACAAAGATATGAGAACTAAATAAGAAATCTTCTTCGTCTTCAAATCTTCTTTAATCTTTAATAGAAACCTGCATAACACCACTTGAATCTCTTGTGATCAATCACACACAGAACAGAGTCTATTAACAATGGATTATCACAAGATGTCTTTAGATCTACAAACAGTTCTAAAGATCCCGTCGATACTTCGATCTAGTTTGAGTGAATCTCATATCAGAAGAGAAGATTCTCAAGAATAAACAAACTAGGTGCAATCAAAGTTTCAACAACCGTTATTCAATCAAATCAATCGAAAACTAATAACACTGCAATTATCTAGTTTCCCACCAACAGTACTCGTAGATCTTCTTGATCCAAAAGAAGTCTTTAAACGAGCAGTCGTAAGAGATTTTGCCTAATTAGGGTACTTTCCTCTCCGGATAGACGGCTTCACCAGAAACAACAAGAATGAAGTTTGCCCTTGTCTTAGGATAGTTTGCTAGAAATGCAAACTTAGGTATTTATAGACCAAGGATGTTTGGACACCAAGGAATTTCCAAAACCGAAAATATTTTCAAGATATGCAATGAATAGCAAAATTCGGTTTTTCTAATTCCAATAAATGCTTGTCCAAAATTTCTGAAATCTCTCAATGAAATATCTCCGATTAGTAAATGCACATTACTAATTTTTATTCTCTAGAGATATGCATTTAATTGCTGGTAATTAAAGTGTATAAAACCAAAAACCTTAACTAAAAGATTCTTAATTTATTTCGGCACATGATCTCCTTGAGTACTAAGGAATATCTTTGAACGATAAATAATAAGAGTTAATGTATGTGTTCAAAGTATGTTGACATCTTTTCACTGTAAATATTTATTCATATTTATATGGATTTACATTCTTGGAATCGGTTATACCACACTTCCAAACAAGTTTAGAATTGGTTCACCTGTATTCTAAGACTACTATGTGATTGATCAAATATCAGATCACATACATGGGTTCAATCGGTTTTACCAATCACTAGAATCGGTTATACCTCAATATGGAAATACTTGTGATCGGTCACACAAGTTACAAGGACCGGTTACATCAGATAACAGGATCAGTTACATCAATTACCAGGACCGGTTACCATATTGTCATTGTATTGCTTGTGATCGGTCACACCAGTTACCAGGATCAATTACACCAATTACCAGGATCGGGTACACCAATTACCAGGGCCAGTTACCAATTACAAGGATCGATTACACAACACTCTGTGATCGGTCACACCAATTACTAGGATCAGTCACACCAATTACAAATATCGATCATATCATCTCATGGTAATTACTTAGGATCGGTTACACCAATTAATAAAAACTAGTCATACCAAATCATAAGTCAGGCATTGTGATTAGTTATATCAAGATACATAACAAAGTTACGATCGGTTCTACCATCTCACACATATTGGTAATCCAAAGATTCGCAATGAATAGCCGTACAAGTAAGCCTAACGATTTCCCTTTCGATTCATAAAACAAGTTCATGAATGTACTTCCTTTAAAAAAATATAAAACATTGTTTCCTAGGATGAAATCTTCACCATAACCCATTCACATAATCATAACAATATATACAAGATTATGTCGATGTCATTACTACGAAGTTCAAAAGATAAGCGTTATACTTCGTAGTCTAATTCCCTAATACTATGATCATACAAATATGACCATGTCACATCACTAGAGTATCATACAATATGTACAGTATATACAGCTTCGCAGTTATGTTTTCAATATAACACGACTTGAAAGATACGTTAGGAATGAAATAGTTCAAATCAATATTACTAACCTCAATAGGAAGGATGATGTTGTCGTTGTAGTTCGCTTCTTCTTCATATTATTCAGGTCTTCGGAGTAATACTTGTATGTCTCAACATTCCTAGACTTTCTAGTCTAACCTAAACGAAGTTGATTCTAGTATATAATCAAACGACTTTAGATGAGTTTTGACACACTAAAATATGACAACCAAACTTGACATACCAACGCTTGGTGAGTTCAACCGAGCTATGCTCTAACAACTTGGTTTTTGTCCCGTCTCTTGATTTTGAGCGTTTTTCTCCTTTTCGTCGCACTTGTTCAACTTATCTTGGACTTGGGCACTTGGATACTTGGAGTACTTCTCTTCTTATATATTTTTAGCACTTTGTAGCTCCTTTTTGGACGATTCCCCTAATAGAGAAACATTAAAATAAAACAAGAGTAATAATACGAAAATATGCAAGAATAATAGCTAAAACAAGTATGGAATGAACACTAAAATCATATGAATTATGCACTTATCAGTCAGTGATGTTCTTCGGAAATGTTTCGAATTGATTATTAGAGAGATATAAAACTACTAAAAATATGGATACATGATAGTATGCATGCCAGTTCACATACTGGGACAAGTGTTATAAGTCTGGAGCCGCAGTACATGTACTAGCGTAGTTATAATTCGGCAGCTACTTTTTGGTACGCATACCCGGTATCCATACCATAAAAAGTCTGTTGATTCGTGAACCAGGAAGGTACGCATACCTAGTATGCAAATCGGAAAGATCTGTTGGTTTCCAAATCAGAAAGGTACGCACACCCAGTATTCAAACTGGAAAAGATTTGTAAATTCCTGAAACTGTTTGAGTCTTACGGGTATACAAACCCGGTACACGTTCCATGACAAAAATAGTCACGAATAGGAATACAGTACACGTACCCGGTACACGTACTTACCCTGTCAAATATATTCAGATACATAAGAATTATTTCTATGAGATAATCGGCATTTGAACAACTATCTAAAAAAACTAACTAGACATATTTGATCACATGTGTGAGTCAAGATTAAAGTCTTAAAGTGTTATATGAGAATGGTTAAGCTTATCGTTCGACTGGCTAGTTTAGGCTAACCTTTCATGAACAAGTCATTGTACACGATTCGGTTACGGTTCATCCTAACCAGAGTGTATATTCTATTATGTTAATCTCAATTCAACTTTTTTATCTAACAGTGAGTTGATTGTTTGATTCCAAAGCTACCTTAGCTTAAATCTAAAGCAACCTTGACCTTGAAAGTCTATATAAGGAGAACCTCGAACAACTAGGATCTTTTAATCCCTGACACTATTCTTGTGTGTCCTAGTTGTAAACTAAAGTCATCGTCTTCTTTAAACCTTTTTAGCTTTAGCGACTAAATAGACTTCACCTAGGGATTTGTGAAGCCAGGTCCAACTATCTTTATCTTGATAGTTCGTATATCCTGATCTTGCTTTGATTGTTGAGCCTTTAGCTCCAACCGGCAAGATAGATAGAAATTACAAAGTTTCTTTGGCCCAGACTTTGTGATTCCACAAGTATCTACTTGTGAGGTGAATAATAATCTAGGTTGTTCTTTGGGAGTCATAAGACCAGATTTTGAGGTTTGCTAGACTTTGTCTATTGCAATCGATTTCCTATCTCACCTTGATCTTTGATCAGAATGGAAATCACATATAGGCTTATATGTGGGAGGCAGATTGGTTTAAATTCTTCAATTGAGTTAAAGCAACTCTTAGGTTGTAAAGGACGTCATCTAAGGGAATCAATTGCGCGGAGTCTTGCGGGATTCAAGAGGCGTAAGGAGCGTGACTATAACTGAATCGCCGTGATGGTAGATTCGGTCTCAACTACATTCCAGTCAGAAGTTTTGATAGTAGGCTAGTGTCTGTAGCAGCTTAATACAATTTGGTGTTCAAATCTGGACTAGGTCCCGTGGGTTTTCTGCATTTGCAGTTTCTTCGTTAACAAAATTACTGGTGTATGTGTTATTTCTTTTTTTGCATTATATTGTTTATCTTTATAATTGAAATATCACAGGTTGTACGTAAATCAATCAAAGTAGATAAGTCCATCATAATTGTTGGATGCGACTTAATTGATCTTGGATATTGATCTTTGGAATTTTCCAAGTACTCTCGCGGAATAATCAGGTTCACGGACTTGTCTCTGTTTACATTCCTATTGCGAGAGAAAGAGATATAAGCTCTTCTAATAATTCCTGATTGTGATTCATTAAGTTGTAACTCTAGGAATTGTAATTGAGTTTAGTCCATACTGGTTGCCAAAGAAAAATTGGTGGTGTATTTTGGTACCCCCGCGCTTTCATAAACTAAAGCACAGTAAGATTGTTCTTTCTGTCCATTATGTTTCGCTCTGATAATGAAATATTTGTTTTTTGAAAGTGATCTTTGCGTAATAAAATTAAGGTGGTTAACTTTCACTATACTTATTCATCTGATCGTCTTCCACAATGCGTACAAGTGAATAATGTAAGATGATAGTCCAGTGACTCATCATTTTCGGTGTGATTGTTCATCAAAATTGGGCCATTTTCGGATAGTGCAATTATGCCAGGAAAAAAAAGAGATGGAAATTGGAAACTAGTTAAGAATTAAGTTGAACCTACGGCTTCAATATTGGTTTGACATTCCAAGACATTTATGTCACAAATTAGATTTTAAAAAGTCCGGGTGATTGAATTTGTCCTCGTCATCACCTGATTTCCAGATTTTGGCGCCCAAAGGTAAAAATATGTATAGGTATTTGTCGAAAGCAAAATATTACATATCTACCTTGTTTAAAAAACATAAAATTTTGTAAGATTAGTTAAAATCGAGGAAAGTATAACTACAGTTAAGTTTAAAAGTTGATGATGTCACATCTTTCCAATCGAATGGCAATGGAAATATGCGATCATTTTTTTTCTCCCTATAGGCATATTTGCATTAAGAAACTTGAGTTGGTGTACTCTGCAGTGCACTCAAAATGGATCTGGAGATATGGCTCTGCAAAAAAGGCTTTATGGGGACAAATTGTTCATCAGAAGTTTGTACTTAAACGTTATATCAAACGAAAGAGTAAATCATAGACTAAGGGGGAGAAACATATCATCATGCTGTGTATGAAAAGGGAAATAACAAATATGTTCAGATTGAATATTTACCTATCTTGCTTTTAGAGGGAGTTGAAAAAGCGGGGGTCTAACAACTTCACCCAATATTTCGCTTAGCAATCTGTATGGACTAACTCCAATATACTTTCAAGAGAATCAACTAGACAGTTAGACTCAATCTTAAGAAAAGTATATCAAAGAGTTATATCTTAATTTCTCAATTCAATCCGCAATCAAACAAATAAGAATTTGGGAGCCTGATTGAATACAAGAGAAATAACTTGAACGGTACCAAAGACCAATGTTCAAGGATCAATCAATTTCAATCAATAACCAAAGGTTGGATTTACCAATTGATCGATTCAACGCATAACCTGTGATATTTCTATGTAACAAAATATAATGCGGAAAAGAAATAACACAGACACCATAAGTTTTGTTAACGAGGAAACCGCAAATACAGAAAAACCCCGGGACCTAGTCCAAATTTGAACACCACACTGTATTAAGCAGCTACAGACACTATCCTACTACAAAGCTAACTTCGGTCTGGAATGTAGTTGAGCCCTAATAAATCTCACACTGATCAAGGTACAGTCGCGTTCCTTACGCCTCTTGAACCATGCCGAATTCTGCGCACTTGATTCCCTTAGCTGATCTCACTCACAACTAAGAGTTGCTACGACCCAAAGTCGAAGACTTGATAACCAAATCTGTATCACACAGAAAAGTCTATTGAATAGATAAATCTGTCTCCCACTGATATACCTATGAGTTTTTGTTCCGTATTTTGATAAATCAAGGTGAACAGGAACCAATTGATAACCCAGACTTATATTCCCAAAGAACAGCCTAGTATTATCAGTCACCTCACAATAATCTTAATCAATTAATGAAACAAGATATTGTGGAATCACAAACGATGAGACGAAGGTGTTTATGACTACTTTTCAATCTTACCTATCGGAGATATAAATCTCAATCCAATCTTACGATTGTACTCAATCATGATAGAAAACAGCAAGATCAGATCACGCAACTACAGAGAAAATAATTGGGTCTGGCTTCACAATCCCAATAAATTCTTTAAGTCATTAACCTACAGGGTTTCGTGAAAAACCTAAGGTTAAAGGAGAATCTACTCTAGCTTATACAACTAGTATCACACAGGAGGTGTGGGGATCAGGTTTCCCAGTTGCTAGAGTTCTCCATTATATAGATTTCAAATCAAGGTTTGCAATCTAAGTTACGTTGGTAACAAAACATTCAATATTCACCATTAGATGAAAACCTAATTAGATTCATGCTAATATCTTTCAACTGTTAGATCGAACTTAGCTTGTTATACACAAATGAAATGTACCTTCATTTAGGTTTGAGAAACCGTACCTAAACATGTACACTTAGTCAGTTCAACAATAGTTAACCAATGGTTAGCCATATGTGCACTTTCATATTAACCTTATTCATCTTTACCATATCGATCAAATGACTCAAATGAAACTAGTTAGAGAGTTGTTCAATTGCTTAGATCTCATAGAAGTATACAAAACACAATCGAAGCAAAATCGATTTTGATTCACTCGAATAAATTCATGAACATTATAGCCACGGTTTGCAAAGATTGCATTCCATATTATATAAATGTTTTAGTTCATGAACAAACCGATTTTAGAAAGTAACCTGCTTAAGTATGCAAACGGGTACGCATACTTAAGTAGCCGGATTGAGTTTGTTTTTTACTTCCAAACTCCAGCAAAAATTCACGGACGTGAAACTTCCGCCAGTATGCATACAAGTACGCATACTTACCCGGATTTCCAACAACCGCCAGTACGCGTACGGATACGCATACTTTAGGTTCCCGGTTTTGGAATTTTACACAAATGTAAGAACACACTATGTTTATATCCAAACATGGTTACTTGTTTTAAACTCTTGTTTCAATCATTGAAACTTTCTTAGAGGATGTCAAAATAGTTGTTATCCACAAACTATTAGCATCAAAGTGATTTTCAAGTTATTGAAATAATCAAAATGACTTTCGTCACGAGTAAAGATAAACTTGGCTAAAGCGAAAGCTTACCAACACATATTTCGAGAAATAGATAAGCGACATAAACTCGGCTCGAAATAGCAATACGACTTTTGTCTCAAATAGGAGATAGAGTAGATATAATTTTGAGTGATAGATAAGTTCAAGTCTCCACATACCTTTTGTTGATGAAGTTTCACAAGTTCCCTTGAGTAGTTCTTCGTCTTCATTCGATGAACGCCGTGGAGTCTAAAGCTCAACTACACTTACTATCCTAATCCGAGACTTAGCTATAAGTAGACTAGAAATCAAGACTTATAGTTTTGGCAACTAAACTTGACAAACAAGCTTGAAATAGCAGCGCTTGCGAGTTCGACCGAGCAATGCTCTAACAGGAGTAAAAGCTTTTTTTATTCAAATGCCAACAACGACATTTATTTTTTGAATATATGTAGGTTATTGTGTTGTTAAAACTTGGAATTAAGCGTATGAAGAATGAGTTATTTTGTAATTCGTTTATCTCCATATGTAATAAAGTTTTATCACTAAAATTGACAAAGGGGGAGATTGTTAGAGCATAGCTCGGTTGAACCCACCAAGCATTGATATGTCAAGTTTGGTTGTCATATTTTAGTATCAAAACTCATCTAGAGTCGCTTGATTAAATACTAGAGTCAACTTCGTTTAGGTTAGACTAGAAAGTCTATGAATGTTGAGACGTACAAGTATTACTCTGAAGACCCGAAGAATGAGAAGAAGTAACGATTACAACGAAGACATCATCCTTCCACTTGAGGTTAGTAATATTGACTTGTTCTTGTTTCCATTCCTAAAGTATCTTTCAAGTCGGATTATATTGAAAACATAACATGCGAAGATGTATATATATAATACTCTAGTGGTTAGACTTGGTCATATTATTATGATCAAAGTGTTAAGAAATTTATTGAATTACGAAGTATATACGCTTATCTTTTGGAACTTCGTAAATACGGCATCAATATAATCTTTGCATTTAGTTACTTGATTATGTGTAAGATATAAGTGC
The DNA here is from genome assembly GCA_023531105.1 of Papaver atlanticum. Taxonomy (NCBI): domain Eukaryota; kingdom Viridiplantae; phylum Streptophyta; class Magnoliopsida; order Ranunculales; family Papaveraceae; genus Papaver; species Papaver atlanticum. The sequence goes on along the minus strand of JAJJMB010002020.1, from coordinate 18,603,250 downwards.
GATTTCATCCTTGAAAACTATGTATTATTACATTAGTTTAAGGAAGTAGATATATGAACTTGTTTCATAATCAAAAGGGAATCATGATTGGTTAGGTTCTTTATTGAATATCTTTTGGATGACCAATGCAAGATGACAAGGTAAAACCTATCTTAACTTATGATTGATCTAACCAGACAAAGGAGTTTATTAAATTAAACGGAAAAGCCTTTGTCAACGACTCAAATATCTTATTACCAAAGATTGAATAGAATGGTTACCAAACAACTTTATCCTTTACTGTTTGGAATACGATCAAAAGGATTGGTGATTCACGTGCGTGACTCTATAAGTGGAAGACACAGGGATACTGAGGAAACTAAGTAGCTAGGAGTAGTCTACTTGGTCTCAACTATACAAAGTTGGTATTAGATTTTGTATAACGACTTAATTCTGAGAGTATTCAAATTCGGACTAGGTCCCGGGGTTTTAATGCATCTGCGGTTTCCTCGCTAACAAAATCTTGATGTGTTATTTACTTTATTTCCGCATTATAATTGTTATTATAATTACGTAAATTACACACATACGTTAATTCTAGTCACTTGATATTGATCATATATTGTTTCGGTTTTATACTGTACCTATTATCAAGTGAACACTTTGTTGTTGTATTGTATCGATCTTGTATCCATAGACAATCATACAAAGTGTATACCATAGTTTTTGTATTGTCTCGACTTTGTCCATAGAAGATCACACTTGGTATCGGACTTATAGGTTGAGTACCCTCGTCTTTTCATCTTTAATCGGCCGTGAGACCCTTCTGCAATGCTTGTCACCTCGTTCTTGAAGTTTCGATACTCATATGTCCATGCAAACACAAACCCCTCTTTATGCGATGCCAACCATTGTGTTTTACAATACTCAACGGGTTTTGGATAATTCGTGCCCCATTTATCCTCAAATTTCTTCAAGTTAACCTCATAAATTTCCTCGGTTATCAACCAAACGATCTTATCCCATGCTTTCATAAATAATTTCCACTTTATTCCTTCCTCTTTCCACTTTTCTTCAAATAACATTTTCTTTTCCTCTCGCTTTTCCACAGTTAATTTGCTAATGCGTTCATCCTCTTTCTTCGACCTCTTCGTACCCTTCTTTGGTTTTTTAGATTGGATATGATGTTTGCAATTGGATAGGAGGTTACATTGAATGTGCCACGCACAGAGCAAGTTTTGGGCTTCCGAAATACTACATCTATTGCATTCATTAAGGCTTGATCGTTATCCGTTACAATAACCCTTGGAAAATGCTCGCAGTTATAAATTGACCTTAATGTTTGCAACATCCAAATGAAACTCACATCGTTTTCATGATCCATTAAGCCCACGCCACCGTAAACGTGTTTTTATCCGAAGTGTGGCAAGAAATGTTCAACAACGGCATGTTATATTTGTTTGTCTTATAAGTAGCATCTATCAACAAAATTTTATGAAATAATTGTGCTAATTGGATCATCAAAGGATGTGCCAAGAAAATACGAACCACTTTACCATCCTTTTCTTTCTTTCGCAACGTGTAGTCATGTAAATCTGCTAACCATTCTGATTGTTGCATAACCGTTCTACCATCTCATTCCGTCCTTTTGATCGTAACTAGCGCTGACTTGATTGCAGACGAAGAAGACAAGTTGTTGGGGTCATCCACTTTTATCTTACTTAAGATTGCACTCGCTTTACAAATCCTCATAGACCTCACAGTCTCCATTTCATTTGGTTTGAACTTGGCAACCATTACATGCCCAACAAGACTTTCCGGATCATCGTGGTTGTGACAACCATTAACAACTTTAAACATTTTCCACTCTTTACCTTCTCTACCTTCGGGCTTGAAAAAGACAACCTTAAATGGGCATCATATCTTCTTTGTATTACTTCGATATTTCCTATTTTTCTTCCTTACGTACTTACGATTCTTTCCCTCATGACTCTTTTGCTCCCCACCTCGCTCACAAATCATTTCAAACCGAATGTCTTTCAATCAATTTTTCTTAAACCACGCACGTCTTCTCTTTTTCCTTGTTGATAAGCCACTCCTTTGCCCCCGCCTTACTTGAGAATGACTAAATGTGCATTTAACAAAACAAACCTCATAACTGTAACCATTTAACATACATTATATGAAAAAGAAAAGAGTGGCCATGAGTATACCAAATCGTTTGTATAGTGTACGGAAGTATCAAGCCTCAAATGCAAATCACCATCAACCGCTACAACGGCCTACAAATGATAACAACAAGTTAGGTTATAATAATCGGAAGCACGTGATTAACGTTTTCTACCGATTGTAGCATAATCGGTAGGATATGCGTACCCTAAACCACCAAAATTTTTTTATAGAAAAGTAAGCAGCTTCCTGTAAACAAAAACTAATATAATCGGAAGTTAAATTTGCTTATAAACCTCTGATTGTAACTCAATCGGAAGATATATGTAAACTCAATGAAACCAATTATGGGTTGTCAAATTCGAAAATTTTAAGTAAATTTGGAGACCAACACAATCGGAAGATATATTAATTTATAATCTTCCGATTATGAAAGATGAAGAGTTACAAATATATCAAGTTTGGAGAAATTTCATTTTGGGGCGAAAAATAAAATCGGAAGGTAAATCATTTTACTGAACTACCGATTGTAAAAGATGAAACAAACCAAAGTTTTATAATTTTGGAAGAATTCGTTTTTGCAGCGACTGTCACAATCGGTAGTGAAGTAAATTTGGAAAACTACCGATTATGAAAAATTGAAATTTAAAATTTGGGTTTTTTTCATAATCGGTAGTATTCTACGTCCACGAGACTACCGATTCTAGATATTTGGGGTTCATGAAGTACAATCGGTAGATATGTTACTGCATTATCTACCGATTTTGGGTAGTTCAGGGCATTCAATGCATGCAAAATCGAAGATTATTGTTTACAAACGCATACAAACGCACACAAAATGGGTATTTGAGTTTCTTACAACATACTTGTATGTTTGACCCATTATTAACGTCGATCTCGTGTGATTCTTCATATTCTTCCAGGGCTTCTTATCCTCCTCAAAAAATTGGATCATTCAACAAATACCCCAAATCGTTTTCTCTAAACGGTAGTGAACCTTCAACGTTATGTTCTTCATGATAGATACCCTTCTTCTTCTCCCACTGAAAATACGAGGGTACCCAAATATACCTCAATCTAAAACTTTTCCACCTATAAGTCCTTTCTCCGAAAGTGATTTTCTATGGACTAAGTCAAGACAATACAACTAATCGGTTCACACTTCGTGTGATCGTCTATGGATACGAGATCGAGACAATACGACAACAAGATAACTTGTGTGATTGACTATGGATACAAGATCGAGACAATACAATAACAGAGTATGTTTACTTGATAATAGGTTCGGACTTAACCAAACACAATAGGATTGATATCAAGTAAATAGGATTTAACGTTTGTGTATTTTACTTCTAATTATAATAAACAATTATAATTGCGGAAATAGAAAAGTAAAAGACACGGCAAGATTTTGTTAACGAGGAAACCGCAAATGCATAAAAACCCCGGAACCTTGTCCAGAATTGAATACTCTCAGAATAAAGCCGCTATACAAAATCAAACCAACTTCATATAGTTGAGACCAAGCGACTAAACCTATAGTTCACCTAGTTCCCTCAGTATCCCTGCGCCTCCAACTTGTAATAAGTCACGCACTTGGAACAATTCCTTTGGTTCGTATTCCAAACAGTAAAGGAACAACAAATCTGTCCGGTAAAAACTCTTTTCAAACAACGTGATATGAGTTTGACAAAAGGCTCTTCCGTTTATCCCAATAAGCTCCTTTGTCAGGTTCTTAGATCTATCCAATAACAACTACCAAAGTAATTGTTTAGATTTTGCAATCAATACTATTAATCACCAAGAATTGTATTGATGCCGATCTACTCAACTAATTAATCAAATCTATCACGAAGATAAACCGATTATAGTTGGATCCCTTTCCAGCAGAAACAAGTTTTGTGCACACCAAAGATTATGAACCCAAATATCTTCTTTGTCTTCAAATCTTCTTAGATCTTCAATAAACACCTGCACACAAATAACTTGAATCTCTTGTGACCAATCACACACAGAACGGATTCTGTTAACAATGGATTATCACAAGTCGTCTTTAGATCCACAAACAGTTCTAAAGATCCCCGTCGACACTTCGATCTAGTTTGAGTGAATCTTATATAAGAAGAGAAGATTCTCAAGCATAAACAAACAAGGTGCAATCAAAGTTCAACAACCGTTAGTCAATCAAATCAATTGAAAACTAATAATAAACTGCAATTATCTAGTTTCCCACCAACGGTACTCGTAGAGCTTCCCAATCCCAAAGAAGTCTTTAAAACGAGCGGTCGTAAGAGATTTCGCCTAATTAGGGTACTTTCCTCTCTGAATAAACGGCTCCACCAGTAACAACACAACTAGGTAGTTTTGCTGGCTCTGAGGATTAGTTTGCTAGAAGTGCAAACTTCAGTATTTATAGACAAGGAAGTTTGGACACCAAGGAATTTCCAAAACCGAATATTCTCAAAGATATGCAATAAAGGCAAAAATGGTTTTCATAATTCCTGGAAATGCTCTGTCCAAATATTGACCGAAATCTCAGTAGAAAATCTCCAATTAGTAAATGCACGTTACTAATTTTTATTCTCTAAAGTTATGCACTTTAATTGCTGGAAATTAAAAGCATATAAAACTAAAAACCTTAATTAAAAGATTCTCAATTTATTTCGATCCGGGATTCTCCTTTAGCTATTAAGGAATATCTTTGAACAATAAAAGATAAGAGTTACTGCACATGTTCAAAGTATGTCGACATCTTTATTTTGTAAATCCTTTTTCATATTTACAATCTTGGAACCGATTTGCCACACTTCCAAACAAGTTTAGAATTGGTTCATCTGACTTCCAAGAACTATGTGATTGATTATCCTATCAAATCACCATTAATGGGTTTCACGGTTCTACCTCAACATAAAGTTTCGGTTCTACCTCCAAGTGGGTACTAGGATCGGTTACACTAGTTACCATAAAATGGCTAACTAAGTACTAGGATCGGACCACTTTTTATGGTAAAACTTGTGATCGGTTGACCAAGTTATAGGATCTATTACACCAACTTACTAAAACTTGTTAAACCTCTTACAAGGATCAATTACACTCTCTCTTGTGATCTGTCACACCTCTTACTAGGATCGGTTACCCAATGGCTAGTATTTAGTCACACCAATTTCAAGATATCAATCTTACCATCTCAGGTGATTACTTAAGATCGGTTTCACTAATAAAAGTCATACCAATACAAAAGTCAGGCCTTGTGAATAGTTTTACCAGGATACATAAACAAGTTATGAACGGTTATACTAAACACACATATTGGTAATTCAAAAGATTTGTAATGAATAACAATATTAATAAGCCTAGCGATTTCCCTTTCGATTCACAAAACAAGTTTATGAATTTACTTCCTTTAAACGAATGTAAAACATTGTTTCCTAGGATGAAATCTTCACCCATACCCATACATAATCACAATAGCATTCATACGATTATGTCGATGTCTTATATACGAAGTTCAAAAGATAGACGTTATACTTCGTATTGTAATTCCTTAATACTATGTCTAACTAGAGTATAATATTCACAGCTTCGCAGTTATGTTTTCAATATGCACGACTCGAAAGATACGTTAGGAATGAAACGGTTCAAGTCAAATATTACTAACCTCAAGAGGAAGGATGATGTCGTCGATGTAGCTCTTTACTTCTTCATATTCTTCAAGTCTTCACGTAATACTTGTAAGTCTCATATCCTAGTAACTTTCTATCTAACCTATACGAAGTTGACTCTAGCATATAATCAAGCGACTCTTTAAATGAGTTTTGGTTCACTAAAATATGACAACCAAACTTGACATACCAACGCTTGGTGGGTTCAACCGAACTATGCTCTACCACCCACTAAAAACTTTAAAACTAAATAACTCAAATAAGTTTCCTAACACTAACTATATACACCTTACCTACCGATTATGATATTAACTACCAATTATAATTTTCCTAACACTAACTAAGCTACATAAAAATTAACTACCGATTATACTACTTATCTACCGATTATAGAGGGTATATTAGTCATTCCGAAAAATTTGAAATAAGGGATGCCTTCGTTTTAGGTTTGGGTGACCCGTTTTTTGTCATATTAATTTCCCCTAATTCTTTTGGGGTCGCCGCTAAAAATGCCAAGTTATTTTAAGTAACCTGTTATAGGGGCTGATGATTCCATTGGAGGGACTGAACCATGATAATAATGTGTACCAATTTGGTTAGGGGTTGTCCTAGTGTCATGTTAAAGGTCTAGATTACCCTCCATTTTTAAAAGGACTAAATTACCCTCCTTTCTATTCAAACCTAATCATAAAAAAAAAAATGAAATCAAAATCAGTTTTTCTTTGATAATCATCATCAAATATGTTTAAATCTTTAAAAAAAAACCTAAAATAAAAATAAAAATAAATTATTATTGCAGTGACGATAATCAACAAAATCCTCTAATTGTAGAAGAACACATATTTCAATTTCGCCCTAGACCATCGGAAAGATCAAGTGGCATGACTTACGTTAGGGTTACAGATGGAGTTACGGTTAGTTATTCTTAATTAACCAACCGTAACTATGATTTCTGAAGGTGTTATGGTACCAACCGTAAATCCTAAAAAACTATTTGGAATATCCAGTTACGGTTCATTTTGTAACCGTAAAAATATTTACGGTTGGTTTTGATTTTAACAATACCAACCGTAAAAATCCTGAGCGAAAATAATTTAAGTTTTTGAATTTGATTACGGTTGGCTTTGACTTAAATGTTATCAACCGTAACTAGTTACAGTTGGATACTAGCCACCAACAAACGAACCGTAACTTATTTACGGTTCACCTCGTAAGATAACAATCCAACCGTAACTGGTTTATGATTGGGTTTTCCCAATTTTAACCAGTTACAGTTGGATGTTCATCAGATACTAACAGGAAATAGCCCCTACAATTGGCTTCTGTGGTTAATTTCAACCGTAAATGGCTCCTACGATTGGCTTTTATAGTTAATTCCAACCATAAATTGCCCTGAAATGGACATTGGAGCTAAGAAATCAACCATAGTAGGATCTCCATCGTGGGTATCTGTAAAATATGGTTTCTCTATGATATAGAGATTCTCCCGCCTCCAATTTTCCACTGAAATCATTCATTTTGTCTGAGTAAATCTAGATTTTCGAAATAAATCCCAAAAAGAAAAAAAAAATCTCTCTATTTTATCTCTCCACCAAACCTAACTCTTAATCTGATTTAATTTTTCATTAAGTATAAAAAAAATTCATTAACCTAATAATTAGCTAATTAAATTAACAACACTAACTAAATAAGGGATTTTTAGCTATTATGAAAATTATATAGATAAAAGATTTTTGAAATTACTAACGGGTAAACCTTTTTTTTTTGTCCCATCAGTCCCTCTAGCTATAGGAAAGCAGTATCAATGGCATTTTAGTCACCTGAGATTCAGAGCAACTAATTCAAGGAGGGCAGGATGGTCATGTTGAATACTTGATGATTTTGATCCGTCAGGGCTGTGTACCAATGTACAGAGAACAAGTACTAAAACACCACCAACTTTGTCATGTGAAGTACTCTCTCTGTTGTTGTTTTTGTGCTGACAAAGAGCCTGCCATTTGTTGAGAGCATCATTAGTCTAGTGTTCTTTTGTCTTTTGACCACCACCATACCATTGTTTGTCTATACATGATCATCATAATTCTTTCTTAAGACGTTCTTTAAAATATGCACCACCACCCTCACCTTGGTCCATTGTTTGTTTATTGCAATGTATACAGTACACATCGCCACCACCATCACCAACGCAACACATAATTGTTTTAGAGACATACCTAACCTCATATTAATAACTATATATAGTCAATTAGGGTGTTAGGTTAGACATCGTATACAATTTAGTAGACAAAAAATGTGTGCAAGTATAAAAACAGGGAAATTAATGGAAAATATAGATTATATAGCACGTGTATGACAATAGTATTTTGTACATAACATAATCCAATTAATTAAGGGATGGTGGGGAGAAAGATCTTTGACATGTTACCCTCAAATTAATGGTTGTGCCTAAAAGAGAACTAAGTGAGTATTTGTTTGCATAGTATTATGTTGCGTGCGATAGCGTTACACTGCTCAATGAGGAAAATAGCGCTTCAAACTGGTTTGCATTCAGGTGCCGCGAAAAATAGCTGATTCAATGCGAGGAACAACCATGACGAGATCTCATTAACTAACGATGATAACGAATTTAAGGATATACTTGTTTTTTCAAGATGCTAATAATGAGAATTAAAAGTTGTCCAAGACAAGTAGTGAGGCTAATGATGCTAATGTTTTTAATGAGGAGGGATCCCCTCACACTTTTATTATCACACTATCTCACACGTTCGACATCATTTTTGCGAATAAAAACCAAATCGTAACAAGTTTGAATCTAATATTTTGGGGATATATTACCATTACATAGCTATATGTTTCTACCGAAAATAAGCGTATCCCGAAACGTATAACACCACCATCTACTACTTCGAAAATGAACCGTTAAAAATCAACGGACTTCTGGCCGTCCAAATTAAGACCGGTAGATTGTGAGGTTTTATATTTCGGAATGTGCTCATTTTTTGTAGGTATATAGAACTTTATAAGAGGAACATATCCTCAAAATATTAGCTTCAAATCCGTTACGTTTTAGTTTTTATTCGCAAAAATAACGCCGAACGTGTGAGATAGTGTGATAATAAAAGTGTGAAGGGATCATTCCTTGTTTTGAATAAGTTATTTTAATTCTTTCCTACTTTTGATGGCAAGTTGTCGCGGTGTTCTGAGCTACACAGACCACAAAGGTGTTCAATATTTGAGAATCACCTAAAATAAGATGGATAACTTGTTACTTGTGTTCTTACCACTAGAAAATGTTCACTTCTCGTTCTCATTCTTGTTTTCTCTGTTGTTCTCCCTACAGTAGACTCTAAGACCCCCCACTCACCAGGTACAGGAAAACTAAACTTTACAATCAATTAAAAAGCATTATAATTTCTTGTAAGAGTTATGAAAGCTGAACACACTTCTCAATTGTTCAGGAAAGCTAAACTCTAAAATAAATAAATGAGAACCCTCTATAAGAATTTGTTAGAAAGACCTCTTTAAAATTATTCAAAACCTATTTGTATATATTTTTTTTTAACAATATACTGTTATTTGTTACACTGTTAATACCCTAAAACTCATTGATCTGAACCCAGATAATCCCAACAAATGTCAAGTTAATTTGATTCAGAAGTAATTCTAATTGCCCTTCAACTCACAATTTGTAGAAAACTCAAAAATCCTTCTCTACTAGAAAATGATAAAATTGAAACAAAATCATCATCTACTGAAGAGGAGGTTTCATCCCCAAAACCTACTGATGAGACCCTTCTTTTCCTTCTTCATCCTGCTCTCAAGTGATGGGAACTCGATGGAGTTAAACACGATATCCAGGACAATTGGATTGCGTGGAACTGCCTGGAAAACTGGAGGGAAGGGTTCGATATGTGGAACTCCTTTGGTGTTAGGATCAGCAACTGATGATTCGTAAACATCAAGTTTCTCGAGAAGGAATTTCTCAGCCTACACAAGTTTGATAGTGAAAAGCATGACATGTCAAATAAGATTTAAACTCAATCTTGGTAAGATCTGAACTAACCAAATAACTGTGCATTTTACCTTGTTGCCACCTTCAGCCAGCGATATGCTAGAGACTCCTTTTGTGAGTTTCTCTGGAGCCTTCTCTTCCTCCATAATTCCAGCAGCGTGCTCTATGCAAATGTTCGATCTGCTGTTGTTGTACAATACTTCAAGGTCTTGGATTATGTCCTGTAAAATGAGACTAGAAAGTTAGCAACAAACTAAAGGAAGCAC
>JAJJMB010002020.1:18568243-18593152 GCA_023531105.1 Papaver atlanticum | reverse complement strand
TCCTGTAAAATGAGACTAGAAAGTTAGCAACAAACTAAAGGAAGCACTTTCGAACATTGGAACATGAATGGGAAATTATAAGCTTGAACAGAAGTTCAGCTGGAGTATATAGTGCACTGCAAACCTTATCAAAGCTACTCATAGCTTTAAGTTTCTGGAGGGTGCTTTCAGCAAGGGATCGAGCACGGCTGTACAAAACATATGCTTCTGCCCTCTTTCCAGCCAAGCTGTAAGACTTTGCCAAGTAGAAGCACCTGCAAACATAAATAACGATTTCCAATCAAATAAAGTTGAAACCTCGAAATGAACTCCAAGTGTCACCTCAATGTTAACAAATTCATTCAATCCCAACATAGTTCAATTATTCACCAAAAATACAGCTACTGAAGCATTGAAATACAATATGATTATAAAGAACGAGAAGAAAACAAACCTCTCTGCCCGAAACACCTGATTTTTTAGTTCAAATTCCTCAGCAAATGCCACTTCTTCTGGAGTGCTATCTCTCCTAGAGGTTACTAAGTCAGATAGATCGCTAGTATTCTGCCAATAAAAAAGCAACGAAAGAGGATAACATTATAAACATCACCATGTTATACCACATATAGGGTTACTTACAACTAATTACAGTGTTATAACCAAATTTTATCACTATACATATAGGAGCCAATGCAAACATTGTAAGAAGGAAAATCTTCATCAAAGATTAGTAGATCCCACTTACCTGTATTAAAAGATCGTACAAGCGAACAAGTCCCTCAGGCTTTGTGGCCTTTTCAACCTTATCATCACGATTTCTTGAAAATTTGCTTTTTGCTATGCTAACCAGAAGTTGATTTCGCTCAATCGTTCGTTGTCCTAAGACAGCGGAAACAGCTTTGTCTAAGCCACTTAAATCGTCTTTCACATTTTCTGTATCACCAGCATTAACCTAAAAACAGTGAACTGTTAAAATAAGGATGCACGAGAAGTCGATGAAAACCTCACAATGTAGATGCATGCTACAGATCTGGGGGGAAAAAGGTTATACCAAGTCCTTGCGGATGCAGCTCCTAGCTTCATGATATGCAGCAAAAATTTTGTCATACATGACTACTTTTTTCTCAGCAGGCACTGCTGCAGAACCATGCAAATCTTTCTCCAGCTCCTGGGCTGATCGAATTTCTCTTGTTAGGAAACATCATCTAAGCAGGGAATACATGTTGCATATAATCCCAACTATCACTAACCTTTCAAAATCGAGACCCGAGTCTTGGCATTTGCAACTGGAAATCGATGACCGAGCCAATTAAACTCTGTCATGGATGCTGCCTGTTGGGACCTAGCCTCATCCATAACGGCCTACAGACCAAGAAACAAGAAAAACACAAAACACATGTTTATTCGCATTGGAGTATAAAGCTTGTAGGAAGTGATGTAACACCTATTAAAACGCGGAGTTTAGTGTGGGCAAAACTAATATTACCTCGAGCTTAGCTTTGAAGAGGTCCAATGCAGGTCCTTCCATCTGGCCCATATCTGCAAGTTCAGATGTCTTTATGTTTGATTTACCAGCTTTGATTGAACAGTAATTGATGTTGGGATCCAGCTCCTGAACACGCTCACGGCATAACACTTGATTTTCTATGTCACCGTACTTGCCAAGTTGCTCATAAACAGCCCTGTCATTCTTACAAAAGTTAGCCAACAATATTTTGTAGCAAAACCAAAGGGGAAAAGAAGTTGAAGTCTAGTCTGAAAAAGGAAATATATATACACACGAGCGTGTGTGTGTGTGAGAGAGAGATGCACCTGGCACTCTTGAAACTCATCAATGCTGTTTCCCAATTCTGTTCGAGTTCAAAGAGAAGAGTACCCTTCATGAAAGAAGCATAGGCCTGCAGTTTCCAACCAGAAGAGGTGAAATTAACACAGGTGCAATAAAATAAAAGCACAAAAAACAGGTACAACTAAAGGTAGAAGCTAGGAGTTAAAGAATGCACCTCAGCTTCCAGTGATGTCCTGGAATCTCCTTTGACGGCACACAACTGCGCAAAAAGTGAAGCCCATTTGACTGCCTTTCTCAACCGACCAATCAAATAGATACGTTGGCATGGAACAGGCCCATTAGGCAACTGCCTTTTCTCCATGGCATGACTCCAAGCCCTTTCTGCTGTATACAGAAGTACATGGAGGTACCTAATTCAATTCCAAAACCACAAAACCATAAGAATCTTGAGTTCACCAGTCACATAACTCAGCAAACCACAAAACTGTGTAACACGAGAAAGAAGCCATATCTAACACATTCGAAACCACAATATCACAAATGTTTCAACCAAGAATTTATTGTCAAATATGACACAAGCTATAGATAGCAATGATAGCAAAGGCAACCAATATAACCAGTAGCGTTGACTAGTAAGTTGGAAACATCCCGTGTACAGCCTTATGCATTTACAACCAAAATTTAGGAATTGTAAACATATAGGCATCCAGCTCTGGCGTTCACCAATATACTGTCTACTGTTATCTAGTGATACCAAGACTTAAATTTATGTCAATGGAACTCAACTATTTCGTAGCCACAAAAATGCAAAGAAGTTCAGATTGACACATAATGTGATTGGATCATGAATGTACATACCTAACTTCAGTAACAGTAGTCTCAGTTATAGCCCTCTTATTGTATTTCCCTTGCCCATGAGTAAACTTCAACGACTTATACAATCTTCTCAATCGCGCTGTACAGTATCTCCTACAGTCAACAAAACACCAACCAGCTAAATTCCACCAACTTAAAAACTCGAATCTTAATCAAAATTCACAATCACAAACTCCATTAGACTTATAAAACAACAAATTTAACAAAATCCACACTCAGATTCCACAATTGAACATACCGATAACGAGTGTAATCTCCATGGCGTAATCCATGTTGCATCTGAGCAGATTTTAACAGTTGCAGTACTGTAATAGATCCACAAATTCCAATCAATCACAGAAATTATCGTACTAATATCAAATTGATGAAATAGAGAGAGAAGAAACGAACCATTAATGGAGAATTTAGGGTTCATCTGATCAGTCTTTTTGTCATCGATTTCCATAGAGATTGCTTCATTTTCCTTCGCCATTGCTAGAGACTCAGAATCGTCCTGGCTTCTCCTGATTTAGGTTACAGACAGAAATATTGAGTCTCGGCTGTATTATACACGTTCCGTTACGTTACGTTATTATTCGCCAAAGTATTACTGGACACGTGTGTTTCGGTTACACTCCGTTTTTAAGAAGGACAACTAATCAGACTTGGAATCTGAAATTTCCATCTGAATGGAGGTCTGAATCTGACTCCCCACTTATTCTGGTATTATCTCCGCCTTTATTCTCTCTTTCTTCTTCTTCATCATTTTTTTTTTCATGATTATGCAGAAAAAAGATAGAGAAACGGATCTTATACGGATCTCTTTTCGGGTTGCCGTATTATTATTCATCTTTGATGGCTACTCCACCTGCAAGGGCTAGAGCTGATTATGATTACCTTATAAAACTTCTCCTCATCGGTGATAGCGGTAAGAACATCATCAATTTTTATTTTTCATTATTTTTTTAATTTTTTTTTATAATTTAGTCAAATTTGTTTTTGGAATTGATCTAATTTTTTGTGATGTTTCATTATATTATAGTTGTTATGAATGGATATGAATTTCACAAACTGAGGCTTAAGCCAGAAAGAATAAGACATGGTTTGGTCTAGCCCTAGCTTGAAACTGTATTAGGCAATTAACAGGACCTAAAACTCGAACGTGTTATTGAAAATTTTGACGTTGTTTAGGTTGTTGGTTTCGTTGTAATGCTGTGTTATACTGTGGATTCAAATAACTGATGCGAATTTCTCTATTCAGTTTGACTGATTTTACGCTCGCATTCTGCTGATTTCTTAGATACGGATTAAAATGAAAAACATGTGCATCAGGAGAGTAGGTATGCAAGTTCATGCACAAGTATGCAAATTAGTTTCTGCAATTTTGTGTCATCATGCATGTTTTGCCTGTTGTTGTTATCTTGTAGTTTAGGTGGTTACTCTATGGGTTCTGATATAAATATGTGGTGGTGTATCTGTTTATGCTGATTATGAATGGAAATGGATTGATGTCCTCTCTTGAGTAATCTTCGTCTGATTCTATGAATTCTTCTGCTTCTTTATCTGATTTCGTCTCTCTTTATCTGTTAATTCTTCTCATTTTACCATTGACATTTGATTGATAAGCCTTGGGCTCATCATCTTTGTTGTCTATGAAATTGAATTAGATGACTCTTAATGGGTAATGAAATGATAGTACAACTTTTGGTGGTTGACCTGTGCCGTGCGTAAGTAATTTTTTGTTTGGTTCTCTTTATTATAACCATAAGTTGTTATGGTCGATTCTTATGTCGTGTCATTAGATAATAGATAGGTGAGTTTTCATACTGCCATTAAGCATAGACGTTTGATCAACTTTCAGCTGAGCACCTCGTATTACTCTTTTTCTGTGAATTACTTCTTTACTGTGAACCAAATAAATCCTTGCAGACAGTTATTTTTGAACTAACTTTGTGATGTTTGACCTTTGTATATTGGATTACCACCACTCTATGATATGTATTTTGACTATTTGGTTCCTTACTACTACTCTTGCAGGGGTGGGTAAAAGTTGCATTCTTTTGCGATTTTCTGATGGATCTTTTACAACCAGTTTTATTACTACTATTGGGTGGGATGCTTTTTGATTTCATTCTATAGAGCTTTTCTTTCTCTTAGTTTGACAAGAACATATTTGTTTTACAATTAGATCTGACTTGCAAGGTTCACTCTTCTCTTCATCTGCAGGATTGATTTTAAGATAAGAAATATTGAGCTTGACAACAAGCGTATCAAACTACAAATATGGGATACTGCTGGACAGGAACGGTTCAGAACTATCACAACATGTAGATGTCTGCTACTATGGCTGTGATACATTAATACCCCCTTTACTTTATGTACATGCACAAGTTTCAAGTGTTTAACACCTTCACTTAAAGAGTTATCTTTCTTATGCAGCTTACTACCGTGGAGCCATGGGCATTTTGTTGGTGTATGACGTCACAGATGAATCATCTTTTAATAGTACTTGCCCTGCTCCTCCTTTTACTGATAGTTGTAGTCTGATAGCTAGATTCACTTTTCAGAATTCATGATGATATTCATGTTGTGTCACAGAAAAGTGATTAGCCCCATCCACCTGTGGATCATGGGATCTGTACTTTTTGGATTCATTTCCCTCAGTATGGTACATTTTCTGGATCCAAGAAGTGGTTGCTCATCTTGCTTCAGTGCAATGAAGTTATATCGTAATGGTGTCGACTTTTCCCCCTAATCCTTGCCATCAGTTTCCATAATGGCTTATTGTTGCATTAACAGATATCAGAAATTGGATCAGAAACATTGAACAGCATGCCTCTGACAATGTCAACAAGATTCTCGTTGGAAACAAGGCTGATATGGATGAAAGTAAAAGGGTGAGATTCAAATGTCATTTAGTTGTTTATAATCACCTTATTTTCTGTACTATTTTACCATTATGGGCTGTTCCCTTCAAGAAACTGCTGATCATGTTTCTTGACTGGAGATGAGAGTTTATTCCGAGTTAGAACCGTAGATCCTGGCATTATATTGTTATTGTCATTCCCTCTCTTTAGTACTTTCAGATTTTAAAGCAAGCGATTACTAACAACCTTTCAGATTTTCTTTTGATCATTTAACTTAGTTTGCTATTGTCAATTCGTTACGTACTGTTTTTCCTTTTTCTTTTTTCTAGGCAGTGCCTACCGCCAAGGGTCAAGCACTTGCCGACGAGTATGGAATCAAATTCTTTGAGACTGTAAGCAAAAATCTCCCTGAAGCTGAATCTTTTTCGATTATAACTAGAGATTTCATATACTGAACTTTCTTTCTTTTGTGTGCCACCGAGTGCAAAAACAAATCTAAATGTGGAGCAGGTTTTCTTTTCCATAGCAAGGGATATAAAAGAAAGGCTTTCTGAAACCGACACAAGAGCCGAGGTATCGAAACTGGTCCAAACTGAATACTACTTTCTTTTCGATAAAACACTCAATTACTATCTTCTCAAGCTCCATTTCATGTCTAATTTTCCTTGGTTGGTTTGTATTGTTGCAGCCTTCAACAGTTAGGATTAACCCAACAGACCAGCCTGAAACCACACCAAAATCTGCTTGCTGTGGTTCTTAAGAGAACTTATAATTTGCCCTCAAAGTGATAGCAAGTGATGCTGTATGCTGGAGAAGGCAGCAAACCAATCTAAACAACCATTGGTCACGTTAATTGGTGAAGGAAGGCAGCAGGCAGTTTGCTTGTATTTTTTTTTCTTACTTTTTTTTTTGGGTTTCTGTGTTTTTCAGTTACTCATCTACTACTTGATGTAGAGTGTGAAAGGTAGTAGCATCTGTTTCCCTCACTTACTTGATGAATCCATAATATGATGACAGAGATCAGAACAGTCCATTTCCCTCCAGATTCTTGGGAATTGGCCAAAAACAACCTACATAGTATATTTTTGCTATCTCTTCCATCATACGTACAAAAAAAACAAATGATATATGGCTTTCTGTTGTATATTGTTAATGTATCTTAAGCCTTGACCATGTTGTCAATAACCAGTTGACGAAATACTCTACAGCTTCTTTTGGCCTAAAGTTTCCGAAATAACAGTGTTTTGGAAAACAGTCAAAACCAGCTTTATTTTAAACTAACGGTGTTCTGCACAACAAAAGGTCAGAATCGTGTTCTGAAAAAGCTGACGCCTGCCAGAGCCCAGTAGTAAAGAAGAAAACGATTGTAAAGTTCATAACAGACGGGAGGGACAGCTATTAGAAGAAGTTATAACGGAAATATAGGGGAAACAGAATACTCCTATATGCCGTTATAACGGCCTTTTAACTTCTGAGCCTGCTACTACAGAGCATATACAGACTCTCTAGTTGCTTCCAACAGCTCAAGGAACTGAGAGGAGACTTGTATACAGAGAGAGACAGAGATCTTCTGGGATTCTGCATTTTTATTCTCTCCAGCCCTCAAGAAGGAAGGAAACAAAACAAGGGTAAATACATTTCTCTTAATTTGTATCTTTGTATTCTGTTCTGCATTTCTCTGTTTATTGCTTTTCTACTATCCTTTTAGTTCTTTCTGTTGTGCACATGAGTAGTTTTTTGAGCTGTTTTGGATTGATCTAGGGTTTGGATCTGTTTTGCTTGAAGGTTCACAGCCATGAATCTGCTTCATCAAGTAAAACAAGAAACACAAGTAGAACTAGAGACCCCTCCAGGGTTCAAAACAAGGTTATTTAGTCTTAACAACTGTCAATCTTATGCTGGGTTACAAGAGAATATAGTAGTGCAGCCAAAACTTGAAAAGGGGGTGGAGTTGGATACTAAGAAAAATGGGGATCTGGGCAAGGTAGATAGAAATGAAACAACTGGGTGCTCTGAGGAGAACAGAAATTGTGAAGCAGTCACAAAAACTAACAGAAGTAGACAAGATTTCGGGGCTAGAGCGAAGACAAATACAACGATCTACGAGTATCCTGATCCAGAGTTCTTCGACTTTGAGATAGATAAGAGAGAGGAGTGTTTCGCAGTTGGTCAGTTATGGGCTGTTTATGACAATTTTGATGGCATGCCGCGACTCTATGCTCGGATTGACAAAGTTGGTCTATTTGTATATTCTAAGACCCAGAAAGCTTCTTTGCCTAGTTTCAAGGTGTATCTCACTTGGTTAGATGCTTCACCTGATTGCGCAGATGATATTGTTTGGAACAAGAAGGGATTACCCATTGCTTGTGGTAAATTTAAACACGGTGTGGCTGGTACACTTAGTGATATTAGTGTTTTCTCTCATCAGGTTGTCTGGAGAAAAGGCAATACTTCAAAAACTTGCATCATATATCCAAGAAAAGGTGAAACATGGGCACTCTTCAAGAACTGGAATGTTGTTAAATGGAGCTCTGATCCGAATAACCATAGGAATTTTGATTATGAATATGTAGAAGTCCTGTCAGATTACACTGAGCAATTGGGAATAAATGTAGCATATTTGGTTAAGAATAAAGGGTTCGTACGCCTCTTCAAGTCAAGTGGAGTGGCTTCATTTTATATACCACCAAGTGAAGCTCTCAGATTTTCACATAAAGTTCCTTCATATAAAACGACTGGTATGGAAAGAGATGATATCCCTGAAGGGTATTTTGAACTTGATCCAGCTTCCCTGCCTGCCAATCTTGTCGGAGTATCTGATTCCCTGACGGTAAAATCTCAAGCAGAGAAGATGACTGGTGTGCCGAATAAGAGGAAACAACCTGACGAAAACAATACCTTGGGTGGAGGAAATGCAAGAAGTGGCAATGAATATACATGGCTGGCAACTAAATGCAACATGAAGAAACCGAGAGAACAAAAATTGAGTAACACTGTTGAGCAGTCTTTAAGTAAATCAGATGGTGTGAAACACAAGACCGGGAGTTTGGTCCCGCAAATTCCATTTTCGCATTCCCTAATGGATGATTGGGAAATTCCAGACACTGAATTTTATTACTTTGATATTGACAAATCTCATGATAGATTTCAGGCTGGTCAGATATGGGCTTTATATTGCGAGTTGGATGGCTTGCCACTCAGATTACGAAGGTCGGATCACTACCAGAGTTCAAATTGAATATAAGATGGCTTGAAGCCTGTACTCCACCAAAGGGGGTGCTCCAATGGCATGACAAGAAAATTCCCATATGCACTGGAATTTTTTCTAGTGGTGAGACAGCAGAGTTTGACAACACTGCTTCTTTCTCCCATCTTTCAGTTGGAGCAGTATGTGAGAAGAAAAACAAGTATGAAATATACCCAGGGGAAGGGGAGGTGTGGGCAATATACAAGAAATTCAGTTTAAAATGGTCTTCTGAAGACCTGCAAACATGCAAATATGACATAGGTGAAGTTGTGGAGTGGAAGGGTGCTACGATCAAAGTGCTAGTTTTGGAAAAAGTTTCCTGTTTCGAGACGGTTTTCAAGGGTAAAGCAGGGTGTGAATTGGTACTGGAGATACCAGACAATCAACTGCTTAGATTCTCCCATCAAATTCCTGCGTTCCAGTTGACAGATGAAAGAGACGGAAAGCTTCAAGGATATTGGGAGTTAGATCCCAAAGCAATGCCTGTTTGTCTATTCCATCTCTAAATTGTTCAATATATTAGTTATTAATGTCGGCAGTGTGACTGCATATATTTATAAGCAGTAATATATGTGTGGATGTATGATAAATTCTTGGAAAAATGAAAATTTTACATTTTTATTTGATGAGTGAATTATGTTGTTAACGAACTTTTGAGCTCGCTAGTATCACCACCTGACGATTTTACCGCTATACTAGAGAGGCATGCATCTACTGGTCTGCATTTACTTAGTCACAAGAAGAGTGTCCAGCACAAGAGAGATATCCTGTTCACCAAAACCTTGTTTTACGCAGAAGATATTGGGGCTTTCAGGCGGAACTACATCTTCCCTTTTGTAACTTGTTTCACCACGCACAAACATCTCGCTTCCATATTCTACAGCGCCCTCAAGAATTATGGTTTTGTGGAGTCCAACAAGTAAGTCTTCATGGTCAGTATCTCCTTTCTCTCCCACAAACACTATCATTTTGGAGAGCTCAATTGCCCACCTAACAGATAAGTACCTATAACAATAGAGAGCAAAAAAATATCTTGTCAGAATGTTAACTTTTCAAAGTTAACCGTGTCTCAGTATTAGCATTGGGACTAACCTTAGTGCCTGAGCTCTGGATGCAAATAAAGGGACGATGTTCAAGCGATTTCCAGCATGTGTATAAACAGGACTGCATCTGAAACCTCTCATTCTCAACTTATGCCTTAGATCGTCCACTTTCCGTGTCTGCACAATGAGAATATATACAACATTTAGTACTGTGATTATGTTCTGCAGTCTGCACAATCAAAAAGCTATCAATGGGAGCTTAGGTGTGAGCGACTTTCTGACCTTGGCTCCTGGTTTGACTAAGTAAGCATGGGATCGAGAATTGCTTGCTGCATCATACTCTGTCACATCATCTTCAGACGCACCGTCTTCCCTGGCAAGCCTAATAATGGTGGAACGTACGTTATCTCCAGGCCACCTGTACTCAACATGGGCTGCATAATCCAAGTCAGCTACTAAATCTCTCCATGGGTAATACATTTCGCTGCCACTGCTACAAATCAAGGCATCAAAATCACTAGGTTCAACTTGGCAAGATTTCAATGCCTCAATGGTCTCCGCCAATGTAGAACCAGTGGCTATTACCATGCCAGCTAACCCTGTTCCTGACACTGTTGTTACCATTTTGATTATCTTTGAAAAGTTCTCTGACGGCGTTCCATCTGCATTGTAACAATCCACAGCGATGACACACAGCCTCTGCCTTCTTCCAGGGGAATAACTGACACCTGCATTGCCAATACTAACCCGTTACCATCTGACATCTGAACTGTTACATTCACTAATGAGGTTAGCACTGTACCCGGTATTTGCTGGTCAGTTCGAAGGCGACGCTTGATTAATGCATCGATGATCTCTTTTTGCCGAGTAGCAGCATCAACAAGTTCACCATTGTTAATCTTGAGATCTCCATCAATGGAGAATCTTAGCGAGAGATCTTCAACGTCTCTTAGAGAATCACTCATTGGTTCTTCAGCACTAGGCACAATTTCTAGACGTGTTGTGGGGTGTCGATTACGGCAGTGTTCAACGTGTGATAGATAGTTACGACAGTGTTCTGGCCATGAGAAACGATGAATGTTTTTTAGACCATTTTTACGGCAGTCTGACCAGAGGGTTTTGTTTGCAACAAGCTTTAAAAGAGCATCAGCTATTGCTTTCTGGTCATGTGGATCAACTAGAAGTCCATTGTTCAGTGCCTGGTAAGAGCCGAAAAGAAACAAAATTCTTCATGTGCACAAGTGCATAGCAAGCTCCCATGTCACCATTTGGTATCCTTAGTTCAAGTGCAGTTTGTAGAGAAAGAAAGTTTTACCTTGTGAATATCCACCGGCCCTCCATTTTTAGTTGCAACAACAGGTAAACCATATGCAGCTGCCTGCAAAATATTGCAGTAGAAGTAGTTAGACCAACACTTTAAGAATAAAAGAACAAGGTAAATTAGAGCAATCAATTTTGTACCTCTATTAGAGTTAGGCCGAACGGCTCTACCAGCGCAGGATTAATAAAAACTCCCTGTATTCATAATGCACCCAAGTAACAGATTAGTTTTGGTGTTATTTTCATAAGATGACTACTAAGAAAAGAAATGGATGGGTACCTTAGTCTTTGCAGCCAAACGGTATATTTCGGGTACGTCAGACTGCTTGTGATGCTTAGGATATGCAACCTGACCATACAGATCGTACTTGTCGATGAGCTTTAAAACTGTTGTAAGTTCAGTTGAGCTGCTGTTCGACATCTCTTCTATGTCATCTCTATTTCCAAGGATTAGAGTCTGCATATAAATGCGGATTTGCTTTTATTAGCCCTGATCAACCTTTTACACATGTATGATATGTAACAGTGTCAGAAATGCAGTTCATACCAAGTTTGCGAGCTCCCTTAGAGGTTGACACTCGCCAAACGCCTTGAGTAAAGTAGTGACGTTCTTCTTTGGGTCTGGACGTGACAAGGCTAGTATCATGGGTTTGTGAGGGTTGGTGAAAAATCGCATTACCTGCATTGGCACAACAAATCATAAATGGTAAATGGATTCCGACCGGTACCGGTGAAATTCAAAAGAATCACGATAGAAGTGATCTTCTGCGCAGCTGTGGGATTGTTTTGAGAAGCAAGAAGTACCTCAACCCAAATGGGAGGGAGATGTCCTTTGTTTTGAGTAGTTCTGTCAGAGCCAATCAAGGAGGTTAGATCCCCATCTAAGGAAGAATCTTGCTGTGTCACATAACTGAAGTCCATCCCTGGTGGTATCACCTGATTCAAAGTACCCAAATTTCAAGTGTCTACTAACTAACAGGATTAATGGAAGTACAAGCTAGCTATGTCGTGTGAGGCGCTAGGAGGCGTGCCTAAGGCGCCCAGAAAAAAATTATCTCCTTTTTCTGGCGCCTTGGGCGCCTAGGCTAGCGCCTAGCTCGCCTTTCACAACATACCATGCTAGGATTTACTTTGAAAGTGAAATTTTGTTTGGTCGTCGAAAAGAGAAGGGGTGTTATTGTTTGCTTACCACCATTCTAGGCATGTATCTACCAAGGCAACTAACACCTCGTCGTCTTCTGACCCTAAGTTTCCTCTCAAGCTTTGGATCAAAACCATCATACAATCCCCATTGTTCTTCAATCTCTTGTCTAGTACTCGTAACCACCATTTCAGCAGCATCCAGCCCCATTTCCTCACCTTCAATCCTTCTCATAATTTTGTATGTTGAGTTTATATCTTCCCTACTTAGTCTCCCCTGTTTCAACAATTGCTCGAATTTGTTCCTGCCCAACGAATGTCCGGTAAGCACCATCGGAACATTTAAGGCACCTGACAGTTGCGCAGCCACCGCTCCTGCATCTGCATAATGTCCGTGTATGACATACGGCCATACCGGTTTCCCTCCTTCCATTTCATCCCCTATTGCCCTTGCCATGTTAACTACGTGTGACAGTGCACAGTCAACAAACTCTGGTATGTGCGGCCACAATGACTCTTTCGGTATATATGTGTTTCGAGGACCGCAAGGGAGTCGGATTATGTAAGCTCCGCAACTATCACCTTCACTTCGGCCATCAGCATCATCAGGAGAAGTTAACATTTCAATGGGCTCAGCGTAACTTGAATCCACTTCAGATGATGCAATCTGGCGAGTCAACAAATCAACTCGGTAGACCCCTTTGGTATTGGCTAGAGCCTTGGCTAACTCTACAACATATTTCACTTGCCCGCCTGTGTCTGAATCTCTTCCCAACTCCATATTTTCCCCACGCACCAAACCATGCAAACTAACAAAAAAAAAAAAAAAAAAAAAAAATTAAAAACAAAAACCTCATCGCTTAATATTATTTAGGAAGGAAAGATAACGGTAAGTTCTTGTTCTTTTCCCAGCCATATTGTCATATTTGATGTCACTAGTTCACAGGGATATTACACGACTTTACCAAATTTCATGGGATTATAATTTAATATGTGGTAAATCTGGTGATAATTATTTTGTTTCATATGAATGTTCGTCTATTAAAAGAAGCTAATATTGGATTATAATCCTATTAAAAAAGTTTTTCACTTTACCTTATTTTTTAGCAAAATTAAAAAAAAGTACGAGTATCAATTTTTCAGAAAGAGTAATTTATTCTTATGACCCTAGAAATTATGGGTTTTACTCTCTTGGCCCAGGGTTATTTAATAAAATTTGCAAATTATTCTAGTGGCCCTGAAATATTATAGGAAGTAGGATTAACAAAATAACCAGTGTGCATAATATTGCCTGCACATAAAATCAAATCAGTGTGCATACTGCCTGCACACTATAAAATATGAAGAAAATTTAAAAAATTATTTACAAAACTCAGTGTGCATATTGCCCGCACACTATAAGATATGAAGAAAATTAAAAAAATTATGTACAAAAATCAGTGTGCATATTTCCTTCACATAAAGATCAGTGTGCATATTGTCTGCACACTATAATATATGAAGAAAATTTAAAAAAATATTTAAAGAATAAAAAATTATGTGAAATGAAAATTTGATAGTTGTATTTACGCTCGTTGTGTAGGTCTTTCAAGAAGCTTTCCAAATATATAAAATTTGTCGAATTCTTACGTATGATTCGTGAGACATGTTATGTTCAAGTTAGCATGACGATTATACCCTTAATAAATGATATAGTTTATTTGATAACATCATCAAACATCTTTATCCAAATGACCCTCCTTTTTTTTTAAGGGTCATTTCAACAAAATGGGTTAATTTTTTAAAAAATAAATTTTAAGTCAAAGGCCATTTAAGTAAGAGAGAGTGAGGGGAGGGCAAAACACTTAATTCCCACTTTCAGAAATGAAGGCAGTAAAAAAGAATAAGAAAGTTATTTTTTTAGATAATGGCATTTCCGTAATATTGGAAACAGAACCTTCAGTATTTTGATTTCACAACCCTAAAACTACTAATTATTGCATCAAGGCCCTCCCCTTTTCATGTAAATTAGACCCAACTCCTTTGTAAGTACCCCAAGTCACGCTATTACTATCACCAAAACTAGACAAGATAGTAATGACTAACGAAAGTCGCCAGCTGAGTGTCAGAAATTGATTCCCGCTCAGGTTTGTTAAACGGGTTCAGTGAGAAGAAAACCATTTGGTTTGTGACATGTCAACTGGGTTTCAATAGTTGCACAGGTCGGTATATACATAGCATTGGTGAATAAAAAAAATGCCGCTTATATTATACATACCTGATCAATATTATGTATAGTCGTTTGGATTTGCTGTTGTCATCCGTCCAAATTTGGAGATCAGAATTGATCCGGAAAAGCTTTTCAGGCTTGAATGACTCTGACCGATTGTAACTTTCTCCTTTCTCTTTCGTCTCTCCCTCAGAAAGTTCTGACAAATCCTCAGATGCATCAATGCGAACTTGCTCGCGCTCAAGGCGACGAATCGCTAAACTTTGCGCCGCTTCCCATGCAATCTATTATTATGCCATATATATTAGACCGTGTAAAATATACTGTCTTTTCTACTTGGTCGTCGTTATTATTCAAGTATAATGATGATTGAATACGTGTAGAATACCTGTTTTTTACTGCGAGCAAGATGCCATATACGCCAGCACATATTCTCCAGTCTGTTATTGCGTTCACGCGTATTCCTTGTTGCTATTACCTGTACCAGGCAATACCACTTGTGAGAGTCACACTTATCTCTCTGCATAAACTAGCATCTCACGGGGTGTCACATTCGTTTTTAACTTTACCCATATTCACATTTGCACTTCAATGTTTTGTGCGCAAAACCGGAATCAATGGTGGTAAAAGGGGTAAAAAAAAAAGGTTAGAATGCGTAGGAATGGAATGTGTACAAAAGCTATAATTTAAGAGATGTGCAAAAGAATACGTAAGAACAAGCCTTACGGAGGAAACCAAGTTATGATATTCGTAGAAGAAATCTGGAAGATCAAGTCTAATACTATTTCCGTTTCTGCAAAAATATTATTATCACTTTTGCCGAAGCGAGGGAATGAGTTTTTAAGTTGTTTCCATTCAAGCCTCCGGCAAATCTCAAATTCTAATTGAATAATGAAAAGGAGACGGAAAGGGCCTTACTAAAAGTCATAGTTTGACTCCCTGCTGTAAAGTTTGTTAACCTCGTAAAACTTTGATCGCCTTTTTAAGGAAAAAAACAAAAACAGAACACAAATGGCTGCAAAATGATTACCTTAATCCATGTTCTGTGGAGATCAGATTCATCAAAACTGTTGACAACTTCTTCAACAAAATACTTAGTCGGACTGAAAGCCTTCCCGGCGGATACTGCCGTTTCCTTGTTATTATTATCATCAACTTCCAAAGCAGCAGAAAATATAACGTCCCCTTTCAAATTTCTGTTTTTCGCTTCTATTTTACTAGTGATGCTTGAACCTTGCTTTTGAAGTTTACTTCCTGCATCAAGAATTGCCTCTAAATATCCATTTATCCACTCGTTTCTCGCCATTGATCTTCTTCAAGTTTCGCACTCGTCGATGCAAGAAACAAAGAAAGAAACTGAATCCGATACTTAAAAATCACTCATTTTTCGGTTTTGAGTGAAGATGATGGTTGTAACGAACTCAAGGAAAGAAAAGATACGTAGTGGTTCTTATTTATGTGTATGCAGCATAAAAAAGATGACGAGAATGTTGCATGATCACTCAATATATTCGGGTATTAAGTTCCAAGGAATCAAATATGGAGGGCAGCATGGGGAGAAGGTCTTAAAAGAAACAAATATCTCAAGGAATATCCAAATTCATCAAACACTAAACAAGACTTCTTATCTTTTTATCTTTTGAGAATAAGAACCACTTGTTGCTTTTTCATTCAGGACCACGTTATTGGGTTTCACCCATTTTTGTCTGATTTATCTTTGCAACCGAAATTCGATTCTCAAAAATATATTCCTGTGGTATTCTTCGTCTAGATAACTAAATCCTAGTTTGGAACACTCTTTTGAATTTGTGAACCGTTCATTGTGGTGCGTCGGCAAAATGGTTCGAGTCCAAGGAAATTTTCGCATGCCCAAAATAAACATCCGGGTGATATCTAAATTGGGGTATCCAAAAATTTAAGTGGATTTGGGTAAGGGGTGTTAAAACATGATAGAGTTACGAAAATACACTTGTCAAATCCTAATTAAATTATCCTTGTTTTCTATCAAACTCATTTCATTTCATTCTCCTAGTGTTAACCTAACGGAAATCTTCTCCCTCTCTATCGTTTTCTTCTCTTTTTCTATTATTTTGTCGTTTGAAAAACTCGTCGATTAATTCGTCGTAACCGTCGATTCGAAATTTTTATCGCTGATTAATCTTTAAGGATGCAGAAGTGTATCAAACAAACTGCTAGAAACCCTGAACATCCTGCCCGTGAAATTGGAAAGGCAGTGCAACAACACAAATGGAAAAAAAAATATCCGTTGGTGAAGAATAAACCCATGAAAGTGAAGAAACCAAAGAAATGACGAGATTGAGAAAGTAAGTGATTACATATACTCAATCTACTATTTTATGTTGTTGTTTGAATGTTAAATTAGGTCTGAAAAACCGAAATTGTTGAGTTGCAATTATGTGGTCGTCAGGGTATCCCTTCATCTATCTTGACGACTTTTCATGTTTACTATTAGTCATCATCTTCCTGGGATGAATAATGTAACGGATTTTCATCTCTGAAAATAACATTCACACAAGGTCGTCATGATATTCATCCCAAAACCTTGACGACTAGTTGACGGTTATGATTAGTCGTCAAGTTATGAAAATATGAATCATGCTGACTAGTGACTATCAAAGACTGATTTTCCTGTGTTCAATTTGGTAATTAACCGTCAAGGTTTTGAAAACCTAACTTGCCGACTAGGTGATGGTTGTCATTTTGATACATTTTCGACCCTGACGACCAACAACTGCCAAAATCCAAAGTTTTATGTGTCCATTTTTGCTATTTGTCGTCATGTTTGTGATACTATAACCTAATGACCAAGTCCATGAGATATTCAGTCTTCATTATGTTTGACTATCGACCTTGACGACTAATTGCAACGCAATGTCACTGTTTCTGAATTTTTAGCTTGTATATGCAAATTTTAATTGGTTCCTTGTATATTGTGTTATTCTTTAGGCTCCAAAAGGTCAAGCAAGGAAAGAAAAATGATACTCATCCTTCAAAACTTCCTCGCAAGGGTGATAAACTCTTTACTGCAGCACTTAGAGGGAAATTTGTGGATCCTAGAACACTTCAAATTCGTGAACAGAATGATACCCAGCCATTGACACCACCTGAACCAAGTGATTCTGATAAAATTGATGAAGACCAATCAATTCCACCTGGTATAGGAGGCAATGATGATGATGATCAAAGAATTCTGACTCCTAGAAGAAGTAAGGATGATGATGATCAATGAATTCCGGCTGCTGTAGGAGGTAATGATGATGATGAGGATGATTCATGATGATAGAGAATGTGAAGTTCCACAAGAAGATAATGAAAAAGATGAAGTTCTTGAAAAAGGTAATGGTCAAGAAAAGGGGTTGAGGTTGAAAAAGTATCAGTCGGTTCAACGACAAAGAAGAATAAGAAACCAAATAGACTTATTGATTATCGCTCCCTTGCATGAAGAATATTGAATTACTAAGTGACTCACTCCTCGAGTTATCCGAAAATGGCGGACATGTGCTTTTCAGATAGAACGACTCGTGGGCATATTAAATCTACTCTGCAATTGCAAGTAATCTCAATCTCAATCTCAATTTGTTTTGTTTAGTTATTCTTTATAATTT
Source organism: Papaver atlanticum (assembly GCA_023531105.1). Classification (NCBI taxonomy): domain Eukaryota; kingdom Viridiplantae; phylum Streptophyta; class Magnoliopsida; order Ranunculales; family Papaveraceae; genus Papaver; species Papaver atlanticum. Next base: position 18,575,077 of record JAJJMB010002020.1, on the reverse strand, counting down.
TCTAGCAAGGTTGTGTTTGTATTTTTTTCTTCTTATTGTGGTGTGTGTTTATGGAACAAAAAATAGGATCGTAAGAATGCCACCCGTTTTCTGAGGCGTCAAGATTCGGATATTCTTATGAAGACTTGGCCCCAAAAAAAGGAATGTTAGGTTGTGAAAGATATTATCAAAAACTCTTGGTTGTGGTTTGCGATGAAGAATTCGGTTGTTGAGTATGAAAAAGTTTCCATATCTGCATTTTGTGAGAGGTTTATAGGGATACAAATACGATGCTTTTCTCATTCGGTGAGATAGCAGTCACTCCCAACGATTGTCATCAAATTATAAGCCTTGAGGTTGATGGAAATTCCACCCAAGATGGGTACTATGATTGTATTCCTTGGGAGGATCTTCATAAATTGATCAAAACCTTATTTGTTTGGGATGAGAAGAAGTCGGAGTCTATGTTTATTGTTAAAGGAGGTTATAGAAGCAAGAAGTTTAATATGAAGATAATGAGGGACATATACAATGGGACCACTAATATTTTTGAAAATGAGGAAGTGTAGGCGAAGTGAAAGACATGCCAACTGCGACCGTTTTTTTTTTACATCCTGGCAAATTGTGTCTTCCCAATTGTAACGGAAACATAGTCGGGGGAAAAAATCTCCAACTATTGGATCTCCTAAATGAGGTGCATAAGTATTCATGGGGTACTGCATTGGTTGGCCACTTTAAAAGAGAGTTGACAAAGGCTTCAAGGGCGCTCACTAACCAAGGTAACGGGAATCTAAGTCTATTCCAGGTAATTCAATTTATTTTTTCATTTATATTCGCCGAATTATTTAGTTAGTTTTTTGTATGATGGTTTCTTACCATACCTTATGTTGGCATACATTTGGATATATGAGGACTTCTCTTTCTTGGCGAAAGCCAATTCCAACAACAAAATCAAGGTACGGATCTTCCGAATCAAAATCCCAGAGGACGCAAGTACAAATTCACCGGTTTCAGAATATGCCTCAAAGGTTCCTTGCACAACATGACTGTAGATGAGGTAATCTTTGATTCGATCGACAAGGGAGAAATGAACACATACTTGTAAAGAAAGATGAGGTAGCATTTTACAGCAGTCCCTTGTTTTTTCCCCAACATATTTTCAATGCACGATCCTTCTCGAGTAATGCTGAAAACATGGGGGGTACCAAAACACATCACCAACTTTTTCGTTCGGCAACCTGTATGGACAAACCCTTAATACAATTTCAAATAGACCACTTAATGATCCTTGAACAAATTGTATAATGAGTTATATCTCTTTTTATTACGATCAAAGAGTTCTAGTCAAGAAGTCTGTGAACCTGATTAAACCGTGAGAGTATTTGGATGATTCCAAATATTAATAGCCAAGCTCAATCGAGTCGTATCCAAATAACCGGATCGAAATTTCGCCCATTATGAAACTTGTTATCTATATATCTTTCAAGTTACGAATTCTACAAGAACAAGTTATTATAATCGATCACAATCAAGATGGTATCTACTATGATTGATTACGTACTGCTTGTGATAATCCTACTATAAAGATAAACAATATAATGTGGAAAAGGAAAACACAAGAAATCATAAGTTTTGTTAATGAGGAAACCTCAACTGCTGAAAAACCTCAGGACCTTGTCCAAAGTTAAACTCCAAACTATATTAAGCCGCTACATACACTAGCATACTATCAGAACTTCGGGTTGGAATATAGTTGAGACCGAATCCACCCTCTAAGAAATTCAGTTACAGTCGCGGTCCTTGCGTCTCTTGAACCTCACAAGGTTCTACGCAATTGATTCCCTTAGATGACGTCCTTTACAGCCTAAGAGTTGCTTCAACCTCAGTGAAGACTTTTGATACTAATCTTCCTCTAACAGAGAAGCCTATTTGATTTCCGTTTAGATCGTGAGATCAACGTAAGGAAATATGTTTACAATAGCAAAGCCAGCAAACCTTAAAATCCGGTACTTTTGAATCCCGAAGAGTATCTTAGATTATTTTTCACCTCACAAGAACAATCTTAGACGAGTTCAATTAAGAATCGGTATCATATATCTATCTTGCGGGATCACAAAGTCTGAGATGAAGAGAACTTTGTGATTTTTATCCATCTCGCCTGAAAGATATTACAAAAACTTCGATAACAGAAAGCAAGATACACGAACTATCAAGGTAAAAGTTAGTCGGACCTGGCTTCATGAATCCCCAAGTGAAGTCTTTAATTCGTTAACCTAATTATGTTTCTCAGAGGAAACCTAAGTTAACGGACGACGACTCTAGCGCATACAACTAGGACACACAAAAGTGTCAGGGATTGAATTTCCCAGTTGTTCGTGTCTCTCTATTTAAAGACTTTCAATATCGAAGGTCGCTTAAGATTCAAGCTAAGGTAGCTTGGGAATCAAGCAAACACTTTCTAAATTTATATGAAACACTGGTTAGGGTTTCATGTAAGCATATGAGAAATTCGACTTGAAATCACATAGTAAAATATACATTATGGTCAGTCGTAACCGAACCGTGTATAATGATAGTTCATGGCCGGTTATCTGTGTTGAACCATAAGCTTAGTCATAATTATTTGACATTTTAAACTTTAATCTCGATGCACAATCACAAGCGATTAAGTGATCAAATATTTCTTAGAAGTGTCTTAGAGAGTTCATCAAATGCCAAGCATATAATAGAAAATAGTTTGAATGCATCTACAAATATTCGACAGGGATGGTATGCATACCGGGTATATGTACCAACCCAATTAGTGAACTCACACTACCAAGGTATGCATACCTCAAGGAAGTTTCTGAACTTAGGCACTTTAGTATAAGTTGGTTCAATCTTCACATACCTTTTGTTGACGAATTTCTCCAAATGTCTTCGGTTGTTTTCCATCTTCAATTGGTGAATCGGTGATGTATGAAACTCAACTACACACTTTTATCCTAGTCCGAGACCCGACTAATATGCAAAAATCAAGATATAATTTTGTGCAACTAAATTTGACAACAAGCTTGAGATTGTAGATGATGAAATTTTGATAAAGGGCAAAAGCGTCATTTCAAGACCATAGACAAAACTCAACACTTACGGGAGAGATTAAGCCATTGGTCTTCAAGGCACTCATAGCCATGATTTCTAGTATACATCCACGAATTTTAGTATACGTCCCCGCGAGACACTGCTGGTCGTGATGCCGTGACTCCTAACGCACATCCTCGACGAGATACTGCTGCTCACGTAGGTTCTGTAGAGCGTAAAACTTCCCCGACATACTTATGAACAAGAACAGCCACAATTCCAGCATGTCTTTGCGAGATGCAGCTGATTGTGATGTCATGATTCCTAATATACATCCTCGACGAGATACTGCTGGTCATATAGGCTGTGTAGATGCGTAAAAACGTCATCGATGGACTTATGATCCAGAGCGGAGACATACATGTCTCCTATAAGCACGACTCACCCTATTTGAGATCAAAGACTAATTCATAGTATATCATTGCGAGATACACTAGTTATTCTGCCTCCGGGCCCTTTCGACAGACTCTTAGATCATCCTTTCGAGATACACTGGTCTTGTCGGCCTCATCATATAGAAACAATTTATTCCTATCACATCTCTGCAAGATACGTTGGTCAAAGACAAGTGAGCCAAAGTCTTGCAGAGACATTAATCGGGTGCACAAAGCCATTTCTCTCTCTTCAGGACAAATCCTAGCTGATCGCAGAGAGATTCGGACCCGTCAATAAAATCTTCATAGAGATTTGGATCCGTCTGCAAAATCTTGGAGAGATTCACATCTCTCCTCAAAATCTCGGAGAAATGCAAAATCTCGGAGAAATTCACATCTCTTCTCAAAATCTCGGAGAGATTCATATCTCTTTGCAAAAAACTGGGAGAGATTCACATCTCTTCGCAAAATCTCGGTGAGATTCAAATCTCTCGGTAAATCTCAGATAGGACGAAATATTCCCCATGATAGGCAAACGCCTTACCTAGGGCTCAAGCCTATTTCTCAGCCTCTCAAACACACTCACGACTAGTAAATTGAGCATGAACTATACAAGTCTATCCAAAAACGTGGATAAGCTCTCTTGAGATCCGCATTTGCTCAACAAAGGGACCCACAAGCAATAATACGGTCTCCACATGACATATGTGACCGGCCATGGAGAAAGGGAGCTCAACTTTAGCTCATCTCACACTCTGGACACGATTTCTGAAGCATTCAATGCCTTTTCACGTGACTCATCCTAGTCATTCTCACAAATCAGAGAATATCTCTCTATCTTGGCCAACTTGGCTAAATAAAATATTTCTCTCTCAACACATCATCACAAGGGCTGAATCTGCTTCACACAAATATGGGGATATTAATTAGGGTTTTGGTCTGGCGGTCTACGGCACATGTGAGAAATACCCGTCCTATTTCTCACCGCAGAAGAGAGTAAAGATGGTGGAATAATGAGATAAACTCAACCTAGTTTATCTCTATCTATTCTTGAAGAGACGGGAGAATTGCTCCGTGTTGATACATGAAAAATAATACCCCTTAAACGGGTTCGGGGTGCCCCCTAAGAGGGTAGATAAGCCTAGTATAAGACTTGGAGACTTGGGGACAAGGCCTAAGTCCAATGAGAAAATATCCATGAGGCAAGAAGGACAAGGAAGGGATTAACAAATAAAGAGGAGGTTATGTTAAGGAATGGCATTAGGAGGTTTAGGATATGTGTCATGATGTCATAAAAGGAGGGACTTTTGGGAAAGTCTATCTAAAGAAGGACAAGGTACAATGGAAAGGCAACTCTCTCTCTTATTATTCTTGGTAAAGTGAGGTCACTTGGTGAGACTAGGACGGGTAGAACCAAAACTAAATTCACCTCTCAACATTTGGCGACCACACCCGGAGGCTCATGCCTAACTCATCATGACAAACCTAGGAAGCGCTACTCCAGGCATGGTAGAAAACCAAGTGACTAGTCGGCCTATCAACATCGATGAGGTAACACTGGAAGACGAGGATAGCGAAGAGGAAACACTGGCCCAGGATGCTATCAAACAATCAACGAGAAATGGATCTCAAAACAGAGAGGTAATGACAACACAAGGGAAGAACACGCGAGCGAGCCAGCTACTGAAACTCACATCGTCAGCCCTGCAAGACATGCAGAAAGAACTAGAAGAACGCTTACAAAGAAGGCAGGGGATGGAAGACTGGATAGCACAAGCAGTAATAGCGGGACAAAGCGCTACTGAGGGAACTACAAAGGACGAAGGGAACAAAAATGACAAGACAACGGCGACGTCACAGGAAGAAATTGCAAAATACTTGGAGAAAAACTACCACGTGATAAAACAAGACAATCACTGCCTCGTAAGCAGTCCATACCCAGCAAACATCCGAGAATACCAATACCCTAAGGACTACACTTCCCCAAAATTCAAGACATACGATGGACAAGGGAACGCGCGAGAACATCTCAGCCGATTCCTATCAGCAATGAACAACAGGGCCTCCGATGGAAAACTATGTCTAAGGGAATTCCCCAATTCGCTCACAGGCACGACATTCACCTGGTATTATAACTTAAAAGCGGAAAGTGTGGATTCTTGGCCAACTATGTCCACACTCTTCCTTGGGAAATTCTATTCAGCCAAGAGGAAAATCACGACAATAGACTTGAGTAAGAGCGGACAACGGATATGAGAAGAGATAGGAAAGTACATCCTGCGGTTCAGGCGCTTGGCACTAGACTTTCACAAAGACATCAATGAAGGAACACTTGTTGAAATCTGTGTACGAGGAATGATCCCAGCTTTCAAAGGGAGTTTGATCAACTTCAGATTCCAGAATTTTGTTGAGCTAGAAGAGGCAGCCGAGAGGATCGCTGACTGTGTGGAAGAAACACCTATAGATCCTGCTTGGCGTCACACAGTTAACACCGTATCAGAGACACCACGCAACGTAAGACCCAACACCAATAAGGAGAGAAGAGACCAGTTCCAAACCGTCAGTGGAAGCCAGGGAAGAAACGGATGGACCAGGCGCGACTTCACCCCACCACCCCCACTACCCTGCAGCAGAGAACGCGCAGTCGAATTACTAAACCAGTGGGTCATCGGAAAGGAAATCCATCTTCCCCCGACAGTAGTAGACGTCAATAAAATGGATAAGAACTCCGCTAAGTACTGCCACTACCATCGAAGGTTGGGACACCCGACAGAAGAATGCTTTGCCATAAGGAGCATATTTGAACGCAAGCGCGCATCCGGGGAGCTTGAAGGAACTAAGCAGGCGATCAAGTACGACCCTTTTCCTCGTCACTAAATAAAGAGAAAGCGGGAGGGAAAGAACACGAAAGAAAAAGACTACAGATTGTAAACGACTCCCTTTTTTTGTAAGAATAATCTTTTTGGAATTCGCGAGCAACATGATGTGAAAAGGTCAATGGAATGCCAAAGGCGCCTAGTTGACGAATCTTCAAAAGTCCATGGGAATGCCAAAGGCGCCCAAATAGGCTGACAAATTCACAAAAGGCTACGGGAACGCTAAAGGCGCCCGGTCGGATGACAAATCTACAAAAGGCCATGGGAATGTCAAAGGCGCCAAAATAGGCTAACAAATTCACAAAAGGCTACGGGAACGCCAAAGGCACCCGGTCGGCTGACAAATCTACAAAAGGCCATGGGAATGCCAAATGCGCCCAAATAGGCTGACAAATTCACAAAAGGCTACGAGAACGCCAAAGGCGCCCGGTCGACTGAAAATCTACAAAAGGCCATGGGAATGCCAAAGGCGCCCAAATAGGCTG
>JAJJMB010002020.1:18504814-18568233 GCA_023531105.1 Papaver atlanticum | reverse complement strand
TCTACAAAAGGCCATGGGAATGCCAAAGGCGCCCAAATAGGCTGACACATTCACAAAAGGCTACGGGAACGCCAAAAGTGCCCGGTCGGCTGGCAAATCTACAAAAGGCCATGGGAATGCCAAAGGCGCCCAAATAGGCTGACAAATTCATAGAAGCCTACGGGAACGCCAAAGGCGCCCGGTCGGCTGATAAACCTACAAAATGCCATGGGAATGCCAAAGGCGCACAAATAGGCTGACAAATCTACAAAAGGCTATGGGAATGCCAAAGGCTCCCAATAGGCTGACAAATCCACAAAAGGCTACGGGAATGCCAAAGGCGCTTGATCAGCCGACAAATCTACAACAGGCTATACGAGCGCAAAAAGGAGAGCAGGCGCGTTCTATCAACGCCCACCCATCCCACCGCGTCCTTCTGATAAAAAGAAAGGGGGAGTAGGCGTGTTCTATCAACGCTCACTCATCCCACCGTATCCTTCTGATAAAAAGAAAGGGGGAGTAGGCGCGTTCTATCAACGCTCACTCATCCCACCGCATCCTTATGATAAAAAGAAAGGGGTGGTAGGCACGTTCTATCAACGCTCACCCATCCCACCGCATCCTTCTGATAAAAAGAAAGGGGGAGTAGGCGCGTTTCATCAACGCTTACCCATCCCACCGCATCCTTCTGATAAAAGGAAAGGGAGAGTAGGCGCGTTTCATCAATGCCCACCCACCCTACCACATCCTTCTGCTAAAAAAAGAGAGGGGAGTGGGCGTGGTATAAAAACGTTCACCCAACCCCGTACATTCTCCCAAACAAAAAGAAGAGAACCATGAACAGTTAATATTTCATGGAATCATGAATAAACAAGAAACACCAACAATGAATTAATAGTTAAAAAAAAACAACAACAACAACAACACACCAATATCCCACAAGTCATAAAAAGATAACACAACAAATAAATCATCCGAGAGACGGGTCCAACATAACCAACCAAAGAAAAAACAAAGGGAAAGACAACGCAAATAGGAAGCGTGTTGGGCAGAATAAAGCTTAGTCAACTCTCGCCGTTTCTCCTCAAGATCCGCACGAACTGCTGCCTCCGTGGTCTCAGCACGTAGCACATCATCATTAGCCACCCCAATATCAGCGAGCAATTGATTCAACACCTCCTTCTTACTAGCAGTCGCCTCAGAGCGCTTCTCCAACTCCTTCTCTATCTTAGAAATCTGGCTTGTAAGTCGGCCATGAGGGTCATTACGACTCTTCACCTTCAACAACAATTCCTCCAACCATTATATCGGGAAGTGGACGTTGACCACTGACCAAATGACAGTATCCCAGCTACGCATCGTCGGCGCGTCCACAGGGTCCTCCCCTACACGCGTGAGTTGGTCGGCAATCTCCAAGAGGTTTCTAGTCATGTAGCACAAAATGCGAACATCCAAGAGACCTGCCTTCGCCATATGACCACCACCACGCTCCACAATGTCTCTATAAGCAGCGACATGAACGGTGGGCACCCAAAAGCCATGAACAAGTGTGTGAGTGTCAGGATCCACTCCATCCTCGGCAACACTCACCACCAACGGGAAACGAAGCTGCGAGTCCTCAGGATTTGCTGGCACAATGGGGATAACTGGTACGTCAGGAACAGGAACATTAGTTTACTTCTCCATGGGAGCAGAAGAACCACTACCATCTATCCGGGCACGCTTAGTAGACCCATTACCACTGGGGACTACGCGTCGCACGCCGTCTGTATCGGGCTTAACAGTCTCCTTACGTTTTTTTTACCCATATCCTAGCGCCAATGACGAAACTTTAGCAAACAAACAAAAATGAGAGAAGAAAGAGAAGAAGAAGCAAAAAGGGATAAGAAATTAACCTCAGGAATCGATGAATCAAAAGGGGTGTCAGCGGGCTTAGGACGAGACACGGAAGAACTAGCAGACGACTCAAAATCACTAGAAGAGCCTGGAAAATGAGAGATGCGCACCATTGCGGAAAATAACTTGGATTTTTTTTTTTAAAAAAAAAAAGGAAGGGAGAAGAGGAAGAAAGAGAGAGGAAAGAAGAATGATAAGAACGAAGACACGTATTAAATAGGAAGTTACTCGCAGGATCATTAACGGTTAATGCCACGTGGGATGAGGACCCACCAAAAACTGATCGACTAGACCCAGATGGGCTCATTGACTGCAGAACGGCACTAGGGGACACTGGAGGTCCACCCCTAGCACGAACAGTCTCATCCCGAAGAGGATGAACTGATGATATGTGAAGGTGTGGAGAGACCCAACCAGTCCCCGAGGGAAGTTTGACCCCGAGGTCTCTCAACTAGTCTACAAACGAAGGAGTCTGACTGCTGCTTGCGCTCCAAGGGGGTTGTGACGCGCTCCTCCGATGACTATGCTGAGACTGCAAGGACGAGACATTAGCGGAAGAATAAGGGCGCGGAGCAGACAACTTAGCTGCCTCTCGCCTATCCTTCTTTGCAAGGCTCTTCTCAGTCCAATCACACTCGGGCATGTTCAGGTACTCTTCCATTACATAGGAAGGGGCCTTCCACCCCACGCGATTGGAATAAGGAACTCCCTGAGAATGCAATCCCCTCCATTCGTTTTATCAAAAGAAATGAGGCGACGATAAATAACAGACGAATGAAAAGTTAAGGAAACAGAAAATACCTGTGTCGCCAAAAGATTGGCAGATGATTTTACTACCTCTATCCGAGGGGGCTTACGATCAGAAAATGACTTCGACTCTTTCTTTGGTTTAATGGTCTCGTGACCCTCGGGAGGAGCCCAAGAAGTTACTATAGGCTCCAAGGGGCGACCTTTGGTAGCTGGAACGAGATGATGCGCAGCAGCCACGGCATCATCGAGCTTAATCCGGCCGGATGCATGAAGTGCTCGAAGGTCTTGAACGGATAGGTCACGGGGAGGAGACGATTCGCGCAAAAGGAAATTCAAATCCCGGCAACGTATAAAGTCATGGTATTCGTGACCCCCCTCAGTAACCGCCAAAGAGCGCTCAGGGAGAGGCTGTTTGAATGAAAAGTTGATTCCTCGATTAGACAAACGCGCTGGTCCCTTGAACACAAAGCGATTAATACTGGCGACGATATCCCCGATATCTGAGCTTCCCCAAGGAGGAAATCTATGAGGAATCCCTTGGTAAAATCCAACTTGCCGAGCTGTACGATCTGGGTTGTAGGACATGGCGATAAACTTTCCGGCATAGAAACCAGGGAGATAACCAGGCAACACAGCCATTACCGAATCAAAATATGCCTCCGCCAAAAGCTTAGACGAGTCCAGCTCCGTGTCAAAAGGCGCGGTAAAGTCATAATGCGCTGGACCCGATCGACCGACTTGATAAGAAAATGGTACAAAGTCCTTAGCCACATCCAGATGCTTGGCAATATCACTCTTAGGAACCTTCCCCTTTAGGTGCCAAAGAGCCATTCGCGGGTAGCCGTAAACAACCAGAGTCCTCTCAACCGAGCCATCCTCTTGCCTAACATCTTCTTCACGATGAATCGCTAGTTCATTAGGATCAGGCGCGCAGGGGGGAACATGCTCCCAATACCACGCTTTTATAAAAGAGTCTGGGATGTAAGTCTCAATCTTATGAGATGAACCTACCGTCTGAAGGTCGTGACAGAACAAATCCAGATGGCGATACAAGCCGCCTAAGAACATCGGCGCAAACGTGAACGAAACGCCGCGAGATAGCAACACCGCCATCGGCACAAGTTCACTCTTGATAGTATCCTGATGACTATACTCAACCACATCATGACAAAGCCAGAACAGGATGTAAGCGGCCAACTCCGCACGAGAGTTCTCCTTTTTCAGTTTTGGGGGAAGAACTTTTCCGCCCGCTAACCGTGGAGCCCAATACTTGATCCAAAGAGGAAAGGAAGCGCGATGGTTGGTCTTGGTAACCCACTCAGGACCGGCCTCTGCTGAAGGAGATGACGAGCCATGGATCGCTTCGTATGCACGAATAAAGCTATCAAGCAATCGCTCACCCGTCAGACGTGCTGAAGAAATCTTCTTTTCCTCAACCCCTTTGGTTTTTCCATTTGAGGAAGACGGCGACGCCTCTTTCTTACCCGCACCAGTAATATTCTTATCTTCGCCTTGTTTTGATGGCGTCTGGTCCTTCCGCACTAATTCACGTCGGGAAGCATCTTTACAATTTAGTAGATAAGTACACAACTCTTTATCCTCGTCGTTCAACGCTCCATAGACATCCGCCTCATCATACGAATGACTACCGTGGATAGGTAACCCCGTAAGAGCGACTACATCCTCCAGGACAATGGTTGCTTCCCCCTACGCTGTAAGAATGGTATGGACAGGAGGAGCCCAGCGACAAAAGAGTCGTGTTATGTCGTGCCCACACCTCTTCACTTCCCGTTTGAGAGATGAATTTATAGCCTCGTCAATACCTACTCTACGAAGGATGGTCGCGTGGCTGGGGTTGGAACGTATGTAGGATGTCCAGTGCGGCCATATCGGATGGGTTTTTTACTTAGAGCGAATATCGATAACAGGAAGATCGTAGTCGCCGCGGTGAATAGCCATCCGCGGCACCGATTTAAAAGCGAAAGCGACCATGACTTCCGATTTAGTTTGCATGAGCCACCCAGGGACAGAAGGATAAGGTAAAACAAGAGGATTTAGAAAGCGAGGGACAAAGATATCATCAAGAGGAAAAACACGCTTACCTCCGTGGAGCTCCCTCAGCTTCAGCGCGCGCTTTAGATCAGGGCCGCCAGTAAACTCTGCAAGCGTATATGACTTTTCGTCCGCTGGAGGAGGTAAAAGGATTTCATTCTGTGCCAGGTACTCGGTCTCTTCAGAACCCCCGCTCATGGCTTCCTCAGACTCGCCAGATTCTTCAGACGAACTGCTGGTGGAACTACTGGACATGGCGAGTGTATGTATGTATTTAAAAGGAAGAAAGGGAGTAGAAAAATAAAGGGAAAATAAATCAACAGGTCTATATATAGGGAGCCTCAAGACCTGAACGTGGTGGTTATGCGAAGGGAATAATAACTGTCAGAAACTGAAAAGAAGAAGGAAAGCATGCACGATACAAGAAGGTTAAACGTCGTCCACGATCATGGAGTCAATAAAGAGGGGGAGGGGGTACTCAAAAATCCTATGACTGTCGGGTTATTTTACAAATAACCCAATAGTCATGGGACTAATGTTGATACATGAAAAATAATACCCCCTAAACGGGTTCGGGGTGCCCCCTAAGAGGGTAGATAAGCCTAGTATGAGACTTAGGGACTTGGGGACTAGGCCCAAGTCCAATGAGAAAATATCTATGAGGCAAGAAGGACAAGGAAATGATTAACAAATAAAGAGGAGGTTATGTTAAGGAATGGCATTAGGAGTAATTAAGGAGGTTTAGGACATGTGTCATGATGTCATAAAAGGAGGGACTTTTGGGAAAGTCTATATAAAGAAGGACAAGGTACAATGGAAAGACAACTCTCTCTCTTACTATTCTTGGTAAAGTGAGGTCACTTGGTGAGACTAGGACGGGTAGAACCAAAACTAAATTCACCTCTCAACACTCCGCACGACACGACAAGCAATCCTTATCTTCACTGACCTGAGGTTAGAGAAATCAGCTATAAATAGGTCATCAATTTCTCAAAGCTAACACAAAACTTTTCTCTCAACAACTCAGAGCAATTCTTATTCAAACCCTAGAATTCTCTGATCTCTCTCTTCATATGCTTCTCTCCCTATGACTAGCCCTAAGCCTCTTCCCTGTGACTGAAGCAGCCTTTCAAAGACCACTGTGCGTGGTTTAGGCGAAGACTGTTCTTGTTCAACCTCCTGTAACTCACTTTCATAAACCTTAGAATCTGACTTCTAACCTCTCTTAGATTTTAGGTAACTACATTTTGGCGATCACATTGGGAGGTTGTTCACTCAGTTACAGATTTCAATCATGGTCATTATTAGTGAATAGGCTAGTGCATCCCAGATCAACTGGATCTCTTCCTGTATAATAAAACGTCCCATTAACCTACTTCCACAAAAACCTACTACCAACCCTTAAAACGTTGGTTAAAGACCTGAGAACTACCGGAGACTCAACAAAATTTTGAAAAATCTCAGGTCAACATACAGACTTATCTGAAAACGCCTTTAAAGTTACTAGTAGGGATATATCCAATAAATCTACATCAAGTACATGTTCCCAAGAGAAGGAATACTAAAATTGTTGGGAATATCACGGACGAGATCCAGTCTGTCCGCAATCGGTCTTACCAGAGAAGATGTAGCTCATTAAGAACGCGACAGAGTAAAGGAGCAACCATCCAGCTGACCCATCTCTCTCCAGGACCAGATGATGATCTAAACTTGGAGATTCTGACGAATATTTGCTCCAAAATTCGTTTAGGTCAAGGCCCCTCGACTTGATCACAGGGGACTCGGGAAGTTTACTTCACTTTACTATTATAACTCTTTCATTCTGTATCAGATTGACCTAGTTCTTTTTCTGTTGGATTTGTCTTTTCGTCGTCTACAGGATAAACTTTGCGAAAACTTGGAAAGGTTCCTATAAATCACCAGCCGAGATGCATCTTGTCGTTTTCCTGTTTCAGAGGATCATGACCAGAACGCGACAAAGTATGAGATGAGACTAGCTTCCAAGACATTGCTCGACCAAAGATCATACTTATCCGAATATTCAAAAGCCTCCGGTCGATATGCTATCTTAACACCCATCCCGTCAAAAAGAAGAGAAGTCCTAGCAATTGTACGACCAAGTCTCGATGAGCCTCCATGTAGTGATCTACACTACAAATTAGCTCAAAAACAACTCAAATCTCTAAGGATAGAGATAATTGAAGAAGGGGGGAGGAATCGAGGGTTAGAAGAAGAATTAGACGAATTAGAGGTGGGAAAGATAGAACAGACGATATTTGGGAGAGAAGAACATTATTTCATTTCATTACTTGATTCCTCGATTACAACATCTACACGGCCTAAATAGCAGAAACGCTACTCAAACACAAGTACCCAGTTTACCCCTAACAATAATAAGAAAACTACGAAAATAACCTGTTGGCCTAATCGTCAGGAAGCTCGCTTCATGACAAATCCCACCCCTTCAAATCATCCTTGTCCTCAAGGATATAAAATGAGCCTGACCGGTGGAACACACAGCTACTGCATACTAGCGGCTGCATCTCGAATTCAGTAGAAGATGTGTTTAATACCACAGCCCCTAAGAAACTGAAAGCCTTCATCTGAACTGTAGGCATGAAACTTGGTCCAATTTCAAAACTGACCAATGCACAAGAGTATTCTGTGCCTATTTTTCTAAAGAGAACAGACCTAGTAACTCCATAACCCACTGCTTTGCAAATACTAGTAAGAACACCTCCAGCATCCCTGAATATCAACTTCAAAATAGCATCGCAAATGACTGAATGAGTACCTTTCAATGTAAGAGATCTTACTCCAACAGTTGAGGCATGAACATGCATTTCCATGTGGAGTTGTATTTGTGGACAATTTTCCACTTCTAACACAGAAATCTTCGCCTTCCAATCTTTTCTTGGGGAGATAATTTCTTCCTTGTTGCCCTGTAACTCTTGACTTTTCACCTTTCTCTAGCGTCACCTGACTATAACCCCTCATCAGTTTTGAGTCGGATATGAACTTGAGCTTAATAAGAACTAATATATCCAGAATGCAATAAGTTGCAGGTCTGCTAGTTACTGTGTAAACTGGAGTTAGGTGACCATTCATCGGTGAGAGACAGTAGTTATTATGGTTCACAATTTGAACCAACAGTATCACTTTTCCATTGAAGTTGTGCATAATAACTCTGGTGGTAGGTCTTCTTACTGAATTAGGAGCTATAATTGTAATGCGAGATGAGAATTTCTGAAATTGACTTGTTAACATGGAATTGGCAGCCTGTTCTTTCCCCTGTAGTGCTGTGCCATTAGATGTGGAGAGCTCCAGTACCTGGTAGTGTTGCTTGTCAGCTAAAAGGTCTTTTAACTGCGGTTGTGGCCGGTTGAATATCCAATTACCCACTTCCATGTTCTTGTCAATACTACCTTACACAAACCAGAATAACTGTCGAATGCTAACAGCAATAGTCTTCTCAAACTCAGGTTTATAATATGAAGCACTAATAAATATGTTGATGTATAACGGAAGGGAATAACCTGTTGTTAAACCTGGAACAGAACTTGACTTCTTCCCACTTTCAGCACCAACAATACATGGATCTGACATTCTTTTGCTCATTTCCCTGAGGTCGACAAGTGTACTAACTGCATCACTTCCCTCCTGGTAGGCACCCAAACAAACACCTCGTGCCTTCTCAGCCTTAACCTTGTATATAGAGAGATGATGTAGCCTCTCCGCTACTGGCCTAGCTTCCAAAAGTTCACCAGGAGCAACATACTTGACGGTAACCCACAATTTAAACTTTAATTGCTCAAGAACTTGGATACAGGTCCTCACTACACCTGTAATTACATCTGTTGCACCTTTCCACTTCAGCGAGACCACCAACAGTAATGCAATTGGGAAATCGGATTTAACAGTTTTGAGATGATCTGCTCCCATTCTTAAGAGAATTTTTGTCCCGCTATAAGTTGTTGTGCTTAAAACTCTAACTGCAGAGCTCAAATGCCAACTTTCTTCTCTCTTAATAATTACTGCAAATTGATTGTGGACCTCATCTTCCCAGGACAACTTGCTTCCATACCAGTTTAAGTCAAAGCACACCACTGAAACAAAACCCGTACCAATATTTCTTGCACTCCACCACCCAGTTGGAACTAGAAATTTCCACTTCAAATACTCGAACCACATCAGCACCTTCAAATTCTGAATTACTTTGAGCAAGGCCTGAGTTCCACTTAACAGTGCAAGGAACTCCAACTTGGTCGTATAAACCAGTTCAACTGCCTCTAGAACAACAAGAGTTTCATTGATCGCAAGAGCAAGCCTAGGACTGTGCCGAAATAAACCTGTAACTAAAAGTCTATAATATCTTATAAGAATTGTGAGATTCGCCATATGAGAAAAAACAGGGAACTCCACAAAGTCGCCACCTGAATTTAAGACTTGAAGTAAGTGGGTAGATATCATTTTAGCTGAGGTATAAGCTTCCATAACCAGTCCATCTAAAGAAACACCATCATTCAAGCCCCTTACAACACTATCAGACCATTTTCCTAATAGCTTCAGGAAAAAAGAACTCATCCTCAACTGTTCAAAACAGCGGCTAACAAGTAGGAAAATCACCCCCGGAGGATAATCAAAAGACCTAAATGTTTCTCTCTTTGTTTTCCCCTTCCATACCAGGAGCATCATACCGCTGACATTCCTCTCCGGCACTTCATCAGACAGCTCGCAAACACTATAAGGGTCCCCAGTTGCAGCCAACTCAAGTAACAACATCAAATGGTACCCAAACTCCAAGAGCATCTCATACACAGATGGATAACCGTATTCAGCCATCCTTTTTGGCACAGGAAACATAGTGACCTCAGAAGTAATTGTAACCACACAACATGCATAAGTACCAGAAAAATAAGAATACCCTGTACTGACTAACACCTTGCCGCGATCATAAATCCAGCGAGCAAACTTGATGATAATAAAGAGACACCCAAGCCTAGAATTCAATTGAAGAACAATTGTCCTCTATAAGAAGAACTGGATATAGCTTTGTTTTTACCAGGGTCAAAGAAGGAACGAGTAAGGTCCCGATGAAAATAAAAACAGATACCATCACGAAGTAAACTCCACAGACTATCTCTTTGCGGCATTCTCACAAACAAATTACCACTATCATGAATGACACCAGTTTCAACACATAGAACCATAATCGCAGACTCAATTACCACTTCTAAACGGAACCCAAGTTCCAAATTCAGCTCATACACAGTTTTGTCATTGTAAGTATCCATGAAATTTAATCCATTATGAAAAATCAAACAAGGATTAATGAAAAATTTGGAAATGTTTCTGACAAACGAAGAACACACCCCAACAGGTTCAATTACTTTACCATGATCAAATACTGTATCAGCAGACCTAAAACAATGGCAAGAAAATATCCCAATAGACAGTGTGTGGTTGAAAAAAAATTTGTGCTCAAAACACAAAATAACCATTTGAAGCATTTTAACAAACATCTGCCAGGCGGTAGTAGAAATACCATCATTAGCTAACATACACACAATTTGATCTCTGAACCATGAATCTGACCAATACCCATGTTTATGATTCAACTCTTGAACAAGTTCCCTATAGTATCCTTCCAACAATTTCAAGCACACCTCAAATTTAGACCCAAATTCAGGATAACGTTTAGCAAAACCAGAATTCCCTAAACTAAGATCAATCTCCTTCCCTCTATCAAATAATGAACGAGTATACTCAAAAAGAAGAGTAAAACAATTCTTACCAATAAGTTTACTGTGACTAATGACCAACTCCTTCGAGCATTCAAGTTTCTCACTATTAACCTCCGAACCCCTAACTTCTTTAGGTTGAAAATTCACATCATTAGACAAATCTTCCTTTTCATAGAAGACAAATGAAGGAATGAGAAATTCGAAATCGGGACAATCATCATCTTCTTCACCCTCCGATGGAAATGAAGTACTCTGAGAAACATCTCCTTCTGAATCTGCTTCAATAGGGGTTGATTCTGTGTTGTATACGATATATTTCTTCATCGTCTTCAATTGCTTAACCACCGATTGAAGTAATCCAAAACTTTCAGCCGAATTCTCAGCACATAGCCTACCCTCCATCGCTAAGATATCCTTTATTTCTCTTGAAAAAAAAAATCATCCATGCAATTACCTGCTTAGGAGGTCGAACATATTCACCCTCCAGCTTCTCATACTGCAACTTGAAATCTTCCCAAGCCATAAATCTTCTGTGATAATAATTCAATTTCAGTGAATTCCATTGGATAAGACTCGTCCAAATCTGCAACCTCCATTGAAGAAACCAGCAGAATCGAAACGGCTCTAGATACCAATTGTAGTGATCTATACTACAAATTAGCTCAAAAGCAACTCAAATCTCTATGGATAGAGATAATTGAAGAAGGGGGGAGGAATCAGAGGGTTAGAAGAAGAATTAGACGAATTAGAGGTGGGAAAGATAGAACAGACGATATTTGGGAAAGAAGAACATTATTTCATTTCATTACTTGATTCCTCGATTAGAGGTGGGAAAGAGACGCTACTCAAACACAAGTACCCAGTTTACCCCTAACAATAATAAAAAAACTACGAAAATAACCTGTTAGCCTAATCGTCAGGAAGCTCGGTTCATGACACTCCATCTCGGCTACACCAACGATTGTCCAGTATCATTTTCCGATGGGACCTCAGTTCACCCGAGACGAAAAAGGAGAATATACTCGCATCCGAAACCTATCAAGGGAAAAAAAATCTGCAGTGATACTCGTGAGGTCAACCGTTTAGAAAAATAATCCACTACTCGACGTACAACCATAACTAGTTATTTTCACTGAAGTAAACAGGGGAAGAAACCGAGATTGTATCTCCAGGCCACACGCTACTTATCCGGAGGGCTGCTTGCATTTCCCTCAGTCAAAGCCTCATATCTCAAAAAGATATGCTCGACAGGCTATCCGATGAGTCAGAGTCAGACGCGATGAGAGAAGGACAAGATATGACGATCACATACAATTTCCTCATGTCAAAACATGACTCCTCCACATAAAATATTACCTAGCGGATTCCCAAAGAACTCTCCCATCAATAAAGCAAACAAAAATCGACTGCGCGGTTAGACCTGAGTGTATCCATTACCCTGCTGGTACCAGAAGGCATACACTACTCTCAAGTTCGGTTGAGCATCCTCCCAAAAGAAGAACAAATCTCAATGGAAAATTTTTCTACAGAAGTTCACATGAATCCCTGTCAAGACACCTAGTAGAGGCGGAACAACAACTTTATCTTGTCCACAAAGACATATGCGGCAGTATCTCGACATGAGTCTCCACAGATGTCTCCAACCCACAGATTATCGCTTGCCCGTCTTGAAGACTCAATCTCGTACGCTATAAGGATCTTACTTCATTTTCCAAGCGTCCCGAGTCAAATGGAATCCCTAGTCTTATATCAATCTGGGGACTAATGAAGAATCATGCGTTGCACACCTGCATGGCCAACAGGAGGTGGCCCAGACATCCAGTTTTCATATAAGAGATTTAGAGATTAGCGCAAGAGTCTCAAAAGATCGGGACACATCAAGACCATTCAACTCCTCAAACCCGCATCACATCATGTTATTACTTGGAATTAGGTGACTAGAGATCGGCCTTCAAAATCATGAAGCAAACTTATTTGTGACTCGAGAAATCCCGCATCTCTCTCCTATCTCGTCGAATTCTCCTCCATCAGTATCTTCTCTGTACTCAGCAATTGCAACTATATCCCAGATCCTGACTGAAGATAAGATTTTTTAGGGTTTTATACGTGTGCAACATGACTATACCAAGTAGATGAAGCATTCAAATTATCCCTCGACAATAAACGCATGCAGGAGACAAACTAGGGTTCGCAATCGATTTGAAGAGGAGTCTATAGTTTCCACTCTACTCAGAAGCGACTCATACTTTAGTCACATAACTCGACGAACTAAGACAAATAGGTAGAGAATTCGACAATGCGCCCTTGATGAAAAATATGCATATATGTCTCTCCTACCACGTGTTAAAAGGGAATGATGTTTCGAAATATGGTCCAAGAGATATCATCAAAACACTTGAAGGAATTGTTGTTGAAAATATCTGAATTCCCGAGTTTAACTTTACGTGGATTTATCACCGGAATAAGAAGCTCTAAATCCTAATTTTACTGTAATGGATGAAAGGCATGTCTTTTCTGTTCGATAGTTGGGGTCAACCACTGAAATCGGACGTCAAACGAAGTTTCTACAGCCTCTGAAGTGAAGGTCACGCAAGGGAGGAACTTATATTTTACTAATTTAACTAAGGGTTTTCACCTACTCGCATACCGACGGAGAAATCTAGGGTTTGCATCAAGTTCGAACTCATGAGGGTCTCATTCATTTACTAGATGCATACGGGAAAGGTTCAGAGAGAGAAAATATCAACTGAAGAAAATCATCTAACAGATCCCCCTAGAGAAAATCTCTTGATTCATGTTTAGCTGCTTCACTTTGGCCTTCGCATCTCGAGCCACCTTCTTAGCATGTTCCAGTTCTTCATCTACCATACATACCTCCAGATTAAGAACCTCTCTGAACTCAACTCACTCCGACGGACCCTAGCAGAATTGAGTCATTCTTGCAACCACCTCATATTGAAGCGAAGATTCTCACGGTGGTCATGAAGTTGCCAAGATTTACGAAGCAAGGCCGTTCATAACAACAAGGGACTAACTTACACTCAAGCCCTTGTTAAATATAAGCTCAATCGTTTTGTCTTCAACATGGGTCTTCTGAGAAGTGTTTGTGAGATGTACAAACAAAGAAAATATCAAACAAGGGTACATGGATAAAATTATATAAGTTAAAATCAAGGGAGCAACAACACACGACTAGGTTTTACTGTATATGAGGATCGTCCTTCCCGCCTAAAACCTTGTCCTCATACAATCCCTTAAAGTTTTTTTTCTCATCTAATCCCTTCAAGCCTTGTCCTCTCATAATCCCTTCAATCCTAACCTCATGCCTAGAGTCGTGTATTTATCAAAAAATTCCTCTCACATCTCATGGGACACTCGCGGATTTGTTTGGGTCCACAATTTCACAAAGCATGAAGGAAAAATACGTTTTCTTCACAACAAAGGGTACAAACGTAAAATAAAAGGATGGGCATGTCTCTGACCTAGGGAAAAAAAAGCCACAACCTATTTTAATCTAAGGAAGGTTAATAAAGTCATAATACTCCAAGGGTCATGCTTGAGGCGTCGGGACATGCTAATAGTTCAAGGAACGCTAGGATTCCTCTTACAGTTAGGATTGATGTACACAACCGCGTGAAGACGTGCTAACTGGTGATAATCCATAAGGAATTTTTGGGTACTCTCTTGAGAAAATATGTTCCCCTATGTATATGGTACAACATATCAATCAAACGGACAAGCTTGCTAATATATGTGGTCCCAACACCGAAGTAAGTGCAATCTGAAAAACTCCTGAAATTTTTATATGGGATTTCTGAAGTCAAAAGTATACACGGATTTAGTTGACCAAATAAACTCGAAATGGATTCATTCTTTTTGAATTAGAAATATTATCCTATTATATTTCAAAGTTGGTTCCTTCGAATCAAATCGGAGTCCATATGAAGAGTTTACAACCATTATACGCAAGTTTCTCAAAACTTAAGTTTTCCGACGAACACCCAAACGAAGAGTCCTAATACAAACAAAACGTGTGAAATAATAATGGACCAACCTACATACCTAGTGCATGCTCAAAAGAGTTGGAAAATAGTTCTCTTTTCAATCCTATCTCAAAAGTGAAGCCATCAATCAAAAGGAAAAGGAATTAGAGCCAAAATAGGAAATTAAAGGAATTTGGCTCAAATAAGGAAACCTTGGTTTCCCTTTTTCCGAAACCTCTCCAGACCATGTCCAAGACTCTCCCATGCGTATGAATGCTCTCCTAGGCCATTTGTACGTCACTTATTCTCTCGTAATTTTTTCAGAGGGACCAAAGTCGAAGAGAATTAGGGTTTTGACGAAAATAGCCCTAATTTCAAGAATTTGACGATAAATGGGATTTATTTTAAAAGAGATGGGGACGAGCCTATCCCCATTCTCTTGGAAGGTTCTTTACACCTCTTTAAACCCCTTTTATCTCATCAATCTTCAATAAAAACGAGTTCATAAGGGATTTTGGCCAAAATACTCTTATTTCAAAATTTTGAGTGTTTTGAAAGAAGAAGACCCTAATACAACCAGAGACCGACCAAGCTATCATCTACTCATTCCAAATGCATTATACACGTGAATATTGAGTTCTCTAAGTGTTCAAAGAACAAAGGGATTGAAACAGAATATAGAAAAGCTGAATTGCAGAAAAAAATAAAGGGAATCTAGCTCAAACAGGGAAGTTCGAGTTCATAATTTCAAAAAGCAAGATCAGACACGTGTATCTCTCCCTCTTTCAATCCATGACTATGCCTAAGGAATCTCACGGAGTCTCTTATGACAGAAAAAATTAGGCTCATATTATTTTTTGACGAAAATACCCTTGGTTTCAAAAAATAGGTATTTTCTCTCAGAAAAGGGTGTCTGATTGGTATAAAGGATTGAACGAGCTCTCATCACACAAGGTAATAATCCCTCAATACATATTCATTCCCACCATGTCTCGTCAAGTCTCTCTAGAGTATCTGAAGGAGTCAGACACAAACAAAAGAGGAATCAGGGTTTTAGTGTAGTACGAGCCTAAACTCAAAATTCATATGAGATAAGGACTTTGCAACTCAGAAAGAAGTATCTATTTTCTCTCATGGATCTTCATCAACATCATGGCCAGATAGGAAGTCGCTCAGAAGTCTCTCTTCCCCACATACTCACCTGTATAAATTCAGAAGCTCAGGGATGCATAAAGAAAGAAAATCATGGTTTTGGCCAAGTAAACCTTCATTAACAATTCCATTCGATCAAGACGGGAATTTGTCTCATCAAGACTCCATTATCATGCCATTAACTCCTATCAACATAGAATCCCAAGAGGTTCCCAAGTCCAGAGTCGATTCCAAGATCAGAGTCATAACAATCTAAGGCTGAACACCAATTCGGGGACTCGCAAGTAATTGTAATTTCGCGCCTGAACGATTCATAACCATCTATATACTCATCATAGAATAATAAAGGTTCTACTTCGAGTAGGGGATTTAATGTAGATGGTGAAATTTGGAAAATGGGCAAAAGCGTCATTTCAAGACCATAGACAAAACTCAACTCTCACGGGAGAGATTAAGCCCTTGAACCTCAAGGCACCAATAGCCACGATTTCTAGTATACGTCCCCGCGAGACATTGCTGGTCGTGGTGACGTGAATCCTAGCACACATCCTTGACGAGATACTGTTGGTAACGTAGGCTCTGTAGAGTGTAAAACGTCCCAGATAGACTTATGAACCAGAACAGCCACAATTCCAGCATGTCTTCGCGAGACGCAGCTGATTGTGATGTCATGATTCCTAGTATACATCCTCAACGAGATACTGCTGGTCATGTAGGCTTTATAGATGCGTAAAAACGTCTTCGAAGGACTTATGAACCAGAGCGGAGACATACATATCTCATGTAAGCATGACTCACCCTATTTTAGATCAAGGGATGATTCCTTGTAAATCATTGCGAGATATACTGGTCATGTCTACTCTAGGCTCTGACTCGACTTACCGAGGCTTCTAAATAATTCCTTGTACATCCCCGCGAGATACACTGGTTATTCTGCCTTCTGTCCCTTTCGACAGACTCCTAGAACATCCTTTCGATATACACTGGTCTTGTCGGCCCCATCATATAGACATAGTTGATTCCTAGCACATCTCTGCCAGATACGCTGGTTAAAGACAAGTGATCCAAAGTCTCGCAGAGACATTAATCGGGAGCACAAAGCCCTTTCTCTCTCTTCAGGACGAATCCTAGCTGACCACAAAGAGATTCAGATCCGTCAATAAATTCTTCATAGAGATTTGGATCCGTCTGCTAAATATTGGAAATATTCACATCTCTCCTCAAAATCCCGGAGAGATTCACATCTCTCTGCAAAATATCGGAGAGATTCACATATCTTCTCAAAATCCCGGAAAGATTCACATCTCTCTGCAAAATCTCGGTGAGATTCAAATCTCTCGTAAAATCTCAAATAGGGCGGAAAATTCCCCATGATATGCACACACCTTACCTAGGGCTCAAGCCTATTTCTCAGCCTCTCAAACACACTCACGGCTAGTAAATTGAGCCTGAACTATATATGTCTATCCAAAAACGTGGATAAGCTCTCTTGAACTCCGCATGCTCAACAAAGGGACCCACAAGCAATAATACGGTCTCCACATGACATATGTGACCGGCCATGGAGAAAGGGAGATAAACCTCATCTCCTCATCCTAGACATTCTCACAAATCATATAATATCTCTCTATCTTGGCCAACTCGGCTAAAGAGGATATTTCTCTCTCAACACATAATCACAAAGGCTGACTCAGCTTCACATAAATGGGGGATATCAATTAGAGTTTTGGTCTAGCGGTCTACGTCACGTGTGAGAAATACCCGGCCTATTTATCACCGCATAAGAGAGTAAAGGCGGTGGAATAATGAGATAAACTCAACCTAGTTTATCTCTATCTATTCCTGAAGAGACGGAAGAATTTCTCCGCACGGCACATCAATCAATCCTTATCTTCACGGACTTGAGGTTAGAGAATTCATCTATAAATAGGTCATTTATTTCTCCAAGCTAACACAAAACTTTTCTCTCAACAACTCAGAGCAATTCTTATTCAAACCCTAGAATTCTCTGATCTCTCTCTTTATCTGCTTCCCTCTCTAAGACCAACCCTAAGCATCTTCCTTGTGACTGAAGCATCCTTTGAAAAGCCATTGTGGGTGGTTTAGGCGAAGACTCTTTGTGTTCAACCTCCTGTAACTCACTTCAGAAACCCTAGAATCTCATTCTAACCTCTCTTAGATTTTAGGTAACTGCAGAGATAACAAAACTTGCGAGTTTTACCGAGCAGTGCTCTAACAAATACGAAAAATTAGTTGTTGATGGTGGATTTTTGGCAAGGTCCAAAATCGTAAAATCATGATACTTCATGTTTCTGACTCGGCTTCAGGAATGCATGTGACGATTCATATTTTACGATCCGTGAACCGTTTCACGATCTCTAACTGAGCGAACATTCCTCTCAGAGCTATGATGAATATGTTTCTCAAAAAGCCTCCCCGGATGAGCGTTCGATGCTTCACACATTTCATCATCACCTCTATGTAGAATCTTAATGATTGGGCGGTTCCCTAGACATAATGTTTGTTAGGGAGCTTAACGCCTTAGGACGTCACGCCATTCGTTGTTCCCTGACTACATAGAGAGACTCACCTCTACATAGAATCAAAATGATTGGGCGGTTCTCTAGACATAATTGTTTGTTAGACAGCTTAACGCCTTCAGGACGTCACGCCGATCGTTGTTCCCTGACTATGTAGAGAGACCGTCTATAGAATCTCTTAATGATTGGGCGGTTCCATAGACATAATTGTTTGTTTGAGAGCTTAACGCCTTCAGGACGTCACGCCGATCGTTGTTCCTTGACTATGCACCCCCAGAACGAATATGATGCTTAAATTATCTCACATCTTGATTCTGCAAATAGATTAATTCTACCGTGACATTCATCCACTGAATTCCTAGAAAATAATCTATTATATTTATTACTCTGTTCCCTGAATTCCTTGGCTGAATTCATGGATTAGTAATAGATAACCATTATATCTTATTACTCCGTTCCCTGAATTCCCCGGCTGAATTCATGGATTAGTAATAAATACTCAACTCATTTTATTACTCTGTTTCATAAATCATTCTCAGTCGAATTTCATGAATTAGTAATAATTATTCAACAAACGGGCGTCTGGGTCACCATCGAGTAAGCCCCGAGAAAACGGTGCGAGTGTACTTGAAAATAATGCACGAACGGGCACCCGAACGCACGAACGAACGTTCGAAAATATGGACAAACGAGCAACTCATGTAGGAAAATAATATTAAATAAAATAAATAAGAGGCGTGGGACCGGGCCCACCGGCCGGCCGACCGTGCCGCCGGGGCCGGTCCCCTCTCCCGTTATTTTATTTTATTATTAGTTTATTTTTCCCTCATCTCATGGAAACTCCCTCATTTGAGCGAAACTCTTTGTTTTCCATACTTTCATCAAACAAAAATAGGGAAAGGTGTCACGGGACCGGGCCACCTAGCCGGCCGGCCATGCCTTATTCGTGTCCAGTCCCACACCTGAAAATCCCTTATTTTATCATATTATTATTTCCATCATCTCATGGAACTCCATCGTTGAGCGAAAACCCTAGTTTTTCAATATTTTCTCAAATATTGCTCAAACCATGAAAAAGCCAAAAAGTCAAACGGTCACACGACCGACTAGGCCACTCATGTCAAATCCTAAAATATTATTATTTTAATATTTTTGAAATATTGGTCGCACGAGCAAAGTTCTACTTGCTCACTCGAGCAAAATTGAGAGTTTCAGTCAAGATCAAACTCTTCTGAAAATCCAAAGTATTGCTCAAACACTCACCAGAAAATACCAAAACTCTCAGGACTGAGACACAGAAACTGTGGTGACACGGGCATGCTACCTTGACTGACCAAGGCCCGTCCTAAGGCTTGCAATAAGCCGGTCCCACACATCTTCACAATTTTGACCTAATTTGCTATCAATTGTTCGATTTGGGTCCAAACTCTTCCAACCAACTTGGGATTTGCTCAATCGACCGTCATCTGGTCCCACGACCACCAAGGTCCGGTCCCATGACCTCTTGGTCGGTCCCTCATCTCTCCATAGCTAGGTTTTACTACCTAGCGCTCGCACGAGCACTATTTAATAAATGATTAAATCAGCGTTTGATCATTTTTTCACCAATTGGTCAACAAAGGACTTTGTGCATGCTCACTCGAGCACTAGGGCGCTACATGGTCTTCCATCATCCCATGTAGCCGGTCCCTCCTTCACTCAGTGAACTATTTTCAGTAAATCATCAATTGACGAGTAATTGATCAAAATTAGGGTTTCGAATAAATGCTCTGCAAATCATAATTTCGAGCAAGTTCAAACACTAATAATTTTATGTCCCAGTAATAAACATCTGGATTAATTATACAATATTCGGTCCATCTACCAATATTTTAATTAATATTTTATAGGGTCACGTTACCAATAATTTATCGAATGAGCAATACTTGCTCAATTGCTCGAATATTGATTTAACTATCAATATTCAGTAATCCATCGAATGAGCAATACTTGCTCAATTGCTCGAATGTTGATTCAACTATCAATATTCAGTAATTTATCGAATGAGCAATACTTGCTCAAATGCTCGAATATTGATTCAACTATCAATATTCAGTAATTAATCGAATGAGCAATACTTGCTCAGATGCTCGAATATTGATTCAATTATTAATATTCAACAACTCATCACATGAGCAATAATTGCTAAGAGTATAATATTCATCATGTTGATTCAATTATCAACATCGAGAACTACACGTCCTAGCAGACGTTCGATCTATGAATCATAGAGCATTCGACAATTATGCTCCACTGAACAATACTTAGACTCATCATCTAATCAAGTCAACGACTGACTAATCAAATATACGTCTGCTTCGCAGACTCCACGTTCGTGAGACATCAATCATGTCACATGGGGGATATTAATTAGGGTTTTGGTCTGGCGGCCTACAACACGTGTGTTCATCCACGATGAGAAATGTGAGTAAGTCGTGCAAGCGGTTGAGGAAGTTAGCAAAGTAGTGGGTGGACAATCAACCAAGTCTCTGCATGACCTGGAACTGGTTAAATCACGATTTACCACTTTCCCACGCTTTCACTCGAGCAACCGTCACACTTACTGGAGATCAATGTGTCTACAATTTTAGCAATATAAATAAGTCTCTGAATTCACGATTGAACAACAGAAGAATTCTGATCCGAGCAATCACTCTCAAGAATTCAATCAATCGACCAAAACTTATTCGAACTCAGCAGTTCACAGAAAACTTGCAAAAACCCACAACACATTCATAATCCTTGATCATCATTGATCTCGCACACTTCTCAGCTTCCCTCCTACAGATCAACCCTCTTCCCTCTTTGTGACCGAATTGACTCTGGAACGGCCATTGTCTTGGTTTAGGCCGGAGTCCTACAGATTGATCTCTCGAACTTAAAGCACTCCCGTGAAGTGCATCTATTTGAGGTTAGGCAGTTTGCTCAGTTGAGGAGCCTCCCTCCGCACGGTTGTCTCTCCATTCCCTAGAAAACCAGCGAATCGTTTTTCCCCATCAACATTAGTAATCTTCAAGAAAAACCCAATCCCATTAATGAACCATTCTCTAAAGTATAAAGGAGGAGTGCAACACGTCCCAAAAAACTGAAAGCCAAAAATTTCTCATTCGGACGAGAGGCGTGATCGTAGGGTTGATGTAAGTCTTTTAGAACTTGTGATTGACGTCCATGAAACTCGTGATAATTACGTACCGTGGTACTTTTATTTTTCTTATCTTCGTGTAATTCGGGAAGAAATTGTTTAACCAGTTCAGAAGAAGAAGAACACCGTGAAAGACCCAACAACGAGTCTTAAGAGTTTTGTAAGCATTGTGGTCTCTCTTATTTTTTTAAGCAACATACTATGCCGTTAGCAGTACCAGCGTGCTCGAGAATTAACTGACTGTGCCGGCATGGACTGATTAAAACCATAAAAAGTTTAAAAACGGAATAGGTTTTGAATTTGAAAACGGAATAGGTCGAACACAGTCGGGAGGGGCTCCGCCCCCCGCCCCCCGGATAGCGGCAAACATTTATGAAAATTTCTAACAAATGACGGCCTGGATGGACGACCGACAACAACGCCGGCACACTGTGTTGGTTGAATATTCCATGGTACGTGAAAATATGGTGCGCCGGCATTGATATAACTATGAATACCATGTCGGCTTAGGTTGTTCCGGCATGGTATTCATAGTTATATCAATGTCGGCAGGATTTTTTGCAGGTGCAGCCATGGTGAATCCAAAGTTACATCTGGAGAAGATTCAACATAAAAGACATATTTGTTGCTAACGTGAAGACTCAGAGACATCTCTTTGGTCACTATGGTCACTCATCTCAACCAAAATTTTTGAACCCAACATTCATACTTCTAATCTCTCCAAAATGATAAAGATTTCTATAAATCAATTTCAAACTAATCAATTAACATAACTAATTATTATTAACCACTAAACCTGATGAATGAGGGGTAGATTAGGAATTAGTGAAAATACATGGATATGGGGTAACCTTGGTTTACTATTTAAATCCCGTTTTTGTCTTTTTCCTATATCCCCCAATTAGTTTGAGTATCCCCCAATCGCGCGTTCTTAAATAATGGGTTTTTGTCAATTTGTTTACGTATCATGTTTTATGTATAATTTTGTGTAATTCTTCTTGCATGCAATGAAATTAGGGTTTATGTTATGAAATAAGCGATTTTAATCAGGGCTCATGTTCTTACAAAAATGATAAATTGGGTATCTTCCTACTACCATGAAGTAATCAAATTATCTAATTGATTTTAGAAATTTTGGAATTTCTAATGAACAATTCATGTTTAAACACCCTATGTACAACTTTGTAAACCTTAGAATATATGTTTTTCTTCTACTGATATCTTTAGATCTAGTGGTTGGATTGTGATGAAATTTGGGTATATGTTACTTAGTTATATGATAAATGTTCAGTAAACATTTAAAGAAGATCGGGTCACGTTTACTACTAGAAGAATTCGATGAACTGAGACTGCAATGTGCTGAATTCAAACCCTGAATAGACAACTATTTGTATTGTTTCTCACTATCCGCTTATCAGATAAAGTTGAAATTTTAGTACGAAATTTATATATATGTAGCTAACCTACTACAAAATATTCATGAATTTATGATCATCTTAGGTACCTCAAAGTGTGGGATAAATGTAACTGAGTTATGGGTGTTGATATCAAAAACAGGCATGTTGAAAGGTGGATATCTTTTTAATAAACCGTTGGAATGTGCTTAATTTTGGATATGTTGGATTCCCATCAGTTATATATATCTTTTAAAAATTTCAAGATGATCAGGTGATCTATGATACCTCAAAGATTTGATAAACCCAGTCCCCTTCATCCTTCGTTACCTCATTATGTGGTGTTTATGTATGCCCTGTGTTTGTGTTTTATAATAATAATTCTTGAACAATATGTTCACATGATGTGTGAACTTGTATGTGGCTAACAGGATAAGTAGTTAGCTTAGGGATTTCACGTATGGACTACAACTAAATGTTCGGGACATTGTGTTGGGTTTTAAAGAGATGGGTCTTACTGCATGATTTGCTATAAATTTTAAACCATGTCTCAAACTCGGTTCTTGTAATATTTATGAATTTGCCGTTGTGAAATTCTCGTATTGCAGGGTTTAGTATTTTTGGATACTTTTGGATTTCACAGGGTAGTGCTATACTCGAAATTCACTGTATACACTGCCAATGAAAATCAGTTTACTTGATATCTTATAAGTCTAAACAAAGGTTGACGAACTACGGTCATGCTTGATCCCTTAAAGGAACGGATATGGTACGTAGGAAGCCGCTTCGTGGTCCAGCACATATCGCAAAGTTGTTCATATTATCTAAAATCAGTTGTTTACTGCTTGGCAGTTCTTATCAACTATTGAGAGATTGTTGCAATTTTGTCGGTAGCTTGTATCTTTAAGGAGGTAGTTACAGTATGGTTGTTCATACTACCTAGTTAGAGATGATTGCGACCTCATCTAGGTAGTTCATATCACCTAATAAGACATGGAGATGGTTGTTGTCATTTAAAGGCAACTCATACCATCTGAAAAATGATGGCAGTTTATACCATTAACTTAGAGATGGTTACTAACTCTTTTGAGTGTTCATATCATCTGAGAAGGATATACTGTTGAGCTTGACAAAGTACTGTGAGTTTTCCGAGAAATCTGTCATGAACGGTGGCTTTCATCCAACTGCACTGGCATTAGAGTTTGGTCTTCACAGACATAGTACTGTGAGTTTGCCAGAAAATCCGTCAAGGACGGTGGCTTGCATCCAACTGCACTGGGATTAGAGTTTGGTCCTCGCAGACATAGTACTATGAGTTTTCCAGGAAACCCGTCAGCGACGGTGGCTTGCATCCAACTGCATTGGCATTAGAGTTTGGTCCTCACAGTTAAACGATGGAACTTTGACGGATTTGATGACCCTTGGTATGATAATCATGCTTATCTTCTTGTGGAGCATTTTTGGAGAAATAGAAAGATGGCCGCTTCGAAGAAAAAATAAACACTCTAGTGAAAGTTGGTAATATCGTTTTCTCGAGTGACGTATCGGAGAATTAGAGCTTTCCAAGCGGGTCATAATCCGAACTGGTAGAACGAAAATTTTCTGGTCCGTTACAGTTGGTATCAGAGCAGTTCCGATTCATATAGGATTGTGCGTTTTGGAACTCATCAATGTTCTGCTCATGTGGTGACTACAAGTAATTCTCTTTATTTCTGATTTTATTTGAACTTTGTGTCAAAGTTCTTTTTAAAGGGTTAATGGTGTAGCACTCTATACCCTTTTCTCGGGTTTAAGTGAACATGTTAAACGTACTTCTATATTCAAACTGCCTAAAAAAGCTCTAGTACTCAATGCCTCTACACTTTTAGGTTGCCCCAAACAATAAATTTGAGTACATAAATAGAAAAGTCTGCCTTAGTCAAAATGCTTGGTTGCCTAAATTTCTTCACATGCAGCTAGACATGTGTCATGAGAAGTGATGAGGGGTGATTTTGCCATTTCAAGATTTCTTATTTGCTTAAATACTTCTATTTAACAAAATAGAGGGGAGGCACCCTTAAATGCTCTTTCATTCCATGGAAATCAGTAGAGAAAAAAATATGAAATGGAAAGGTTGATTTTTATTTTTCCTTGAACAAATTTGGGGATTTCTTCTATTCTTCACTAAACTCATTCTTCTCAAACTCACCCTAGAATTGAAGAACTCTACGTGGTTGCACTCCATGGAACTAAGATAAATAAATTGTGAAGATTGTTGCTGTTATTACCCTCTACTCCATGGCACTAAGATAGAGAAATTGTGAAGATTGTTGATGTTATTACCCTCTAGAGTAAATCATCAATTGAGATAGGGGTTTCCTTGTCAGAATCTCATTGTTCTCTTATTTGTGTAACTTGTAGATCATGAAGGTTTTATCAACTCTTCCTTGATTATGCATACCTTTGGTAAACTAAAGAATGGGTTTTTGTCAATTTGTTTTTACATCATATTTTATGTCTAATTTGTGGTAATTCTTCTTGCATGCAATGAAGTTAGGGATTATGTTATGAAATAAGGGATTTTTATCATGGCTCATGTTCTTAGCAAAATGATAAATTGGGTATCTTCCAACTACCATGAAGTACTCAAATTATCTAATTGATTTTAGAAATTTTGGAATTTCAAATGAACAATTCATGTTTGAACACCTTATGTAAAACCTTGTAAACCCTAGAATATTTGTTTTTTTTATAATGATATCTTTAGATCCATTGGTTGGATTGTGATGAAATTTGGGTATATGTTACTTAGATATACGGTAAATATGCAGTAAAAATTGCAACAAGATCGGGTCATGTTTACTACTCGAATCATTGGATGAACTGAGACTGCAATGTGCTGAATTCAAACCATAGATAGACAACTGTTTGTATTGTTTTTCAGTATTTGCTTATCAGATAAAACTAAAATTTTAGTACGATGTTTATATATATGTAGCTAACCCACTGCAAAAACTTCATGAATTTATGATCATCTTAGGTACCCAAAGTGTGGGATAAATGTAAGTGAGTTCTGTGCGTTGATACCAAAAACATCCATGTTGAAAGGTGGATATCGTTTTGATGAACCGTAAGAATGTATTGAATTTTGGATATGTTGTATTCCCATAAGTTATATGGATCCTGTAAAAATTTCAAGATGATCAGCTGAACTTTGGTACCTCAAAGATTTGATAAACCGTGACTAAATTTTTAGAATCGGAAATTTGGTGTAGTCCCCTTCATCCTTCGTTACCTCATTGTGTGGTGTGTATCCCCTGTATTTATGTTTTATAATAATAATTCTTGAAAAATATGTGCACATGATGCGTGAACTTGTATGTGGCTAACATGATAACTAGTCAGCTTAGGGATTTCACGTATGGACTACAACTAAATGGTCGGGACATTGTGTTGGGTTTAAAGAGATGGGTTTTACTGCATCATTCGCTTTAAATTTTAAACCATGTCTCAATCTCAGTTCTGATAATATTTATGAATTTGCAGTTGTGGTATTATCGTTTTGCACGGTTTAGTATTTTTAGATACTTTTGGATTTCACAGGGTAGCTATAATCGAAATTCACTAAATACACTGCAAATGAAAATCAGTTTACTTGATATCTGATAAGTCTAAACAAAAATTGACGAACTACGGTCGTGTTTGATCCCTTAGAGCAATGGATAGGGTATGTAGGAAGCCGCTTCGTGGTCCAGCACATATCGCAAAGTTGTTCATATTATCTGAAATGAGTTGGTTACTGCTTAGCAGATCTTATCAACTATTGAGAGATGATTGCAATTTTTTACGTAGATTGTATTGTTAAGGAGGTAGTTGCAGTATGGCTTTCCATACTACCTAGTTAGAGATGATTGCGGCCTCATCTAAATAGTTCATATTACCTAATAAGACATGGAGATGGTTATTGTTATTTAAAGACAACTCATACCATCTGGAAAATGATAGTTATTGCATATGGTGGCAGTTCATACCATTAACTTAAAGATGGTTACTAACTCTTTTGAGTAGTTCATATCATCTGAGGAGGATAGTCTGTGAGCTTGACAGAGTACTGTTAGTTTGCTAAGAAATAGTGGCTTGCATCCAACTGCACTGGCATTAGAGTTTGGTCCTCACATACATAATACTGTGAGTTTTCAAGAAAATCCTTCAGGGACGGTGGCTTGCATCCAAATGCACTGGCATTAGAGTTTGGTCCTCACATACATAATACTGTGAGTTTTGAAGAAAATCCTTCAGGGACGGTGGCTTGCATCCAAATGCACTGGCATTAGAGTTTGGTCCTTATAGATATAGTACTATGAGTTTGCTAGAAAATCCTTCAGGGACGGTGGCTTGCATCCAACTGCATTGGCATTATAGTTTGGTCCTCACAGTAAAACGATAGAACTTTGACGGATTTGATGACCTTTGGTATGAGAATCATGCTTATCTGCTTGCAGAGTAGTTTTGGATAAATAAAAAGGCGGTCACTTCGAAAAAAAATAAACGTTCTAGTGAAAGTTGGTAAATCGTTTTCTTGAGTGATGTATCGGAGAATCAAAGCTTTCCAGGCGGGTCGTAACTGATAGACGCATTTATGTGTCTAATATATCTCAATTGTATATATTGTTAGTGCTCGATTTTCTACTTATTTGGTTATTTTATGTATTTGTAGGTGTTTTTGGAAAAATAAGCTTTTACGACGAAATTGGCTCAAAATGTGGCATTTGAACCTCCGTAGATAACGTACCATAAGCACCCCAAAAGTGTTGAAAACATCCCAGAAAAATTACTAAAGGCACCCAAGGGACGAGTGTTATGCGGACTCCAGCACTTTGGATAAGGGGTAACCTAATTACTAAGGGGAATCCATTTCCAGGGCAACCTCTATTGGCAGACTGGAACTGGATTAGGGGAAATTTTGTTCACGTCTGCATGAATTTGTTGGATCGAGTTTGGTGGATTCTTGTCGGATTTTATCGTTGGATATGATTGGTTGGGCCTGTTCCGGTCAGACAGGGATGGTAAATGATTTAGATACGCAGAAAAATAAGTTTCCATGCATATCTCGGTGAATCAAGGAAAGTGAAAGATATCGGGATTTTTTTTGGGGTTCTGTTTTGGGAAGTACGTGGATAGAATGGAGAGAACCTATGCCGAAGATTTAAATCCTATCTTTAGAAGAGTTTGACAGCAAACACAAGCCGCGTAGGAGAGAAAGAACAGGGATTCCTGGAGCTTGGCAGGGAAGAATTTTTTTTTATGGAAATTAAATATTTCCGAAGATTGGATAGACCTGTTGGTTATAAATATATCCTGATCGAGACCTTGGAAAGTGGCAAGAGTTTGGGTGTGAATACAGAGATACGGGAGAGGCTGCAGAGAAGATCAAAAAGTTGCAGAGTCGTTCTGCACTTTCAGGGAAGAAAGGAAGAAGAAGAACATTAGACCTACAGACTATGTCGCAGAAGCAGTCGTATATTCAACTATGAAACCCTTTTATCGTTTACGTCTGTACTTGCTTAAGATATTCAGCGACTTCTATTTTCCTTGCAAAAGGATTTCTGTAACTACAGTTCATTCTCTTCAATAAAAACACCTATTCAGCCATGCGTTATTATTTTGAGCGTGTTTTTGATATGAGGAGTTAAACCACTTTGCTGAGGCGATGGAGGAAGCCAATTTTCCAAGATTTGTGGGGTAATTTCTATTTAATTAAAATTTGCAATTTCTTATATGATTATTTGCTTTGATTGAGAATTAATTGAATGATTTTTCTTAAACAATTGTGATTTCTCTTGATAGATTATGCTTAGACCTATGTCTTTGATATTCTATGCTTTCGAAATACACTTTTTATTCCAAAAATCTACTTTTGCAAAATATTAGAATCACTTTAAACGTAAAGAGGATTAGATTAAATTACATAAAAATTGAAGATTGGTGGAATCCTTTGTCTCAGTGCTTTTTATAATCTTGACCAAAACATTATTTTGATTTTTCTAGTTTTCTAAATTAAGTCTAAAAGTTATTATTCACAAGTCCGAGTTGAACGAATCTTATTACCACTTTTTCTACAACAATTAAAATCACATCAGTTACCCGACCCGGCAAAAGCGAAAATTTCCTGGTTTGTTACAGTTGGTATCAGAACAGGTCCAATTCATTCGGGACTTTGCGCTTTGGAACTCATCAGTGTTATGCTCGTGTGGTGACTACATGTAATTCTCTTTACTTCGGGTTTTATTTTGAACTTCGGGATAAAGTTCTTTTTAAGGGGTTAATGGTGTAGCACTCGATACCTTTTTCTCGGGTTTAAGTGAACCCATAAACCATACTTCTATATTAATACTTCCTAAAGCTCTAGTATTCAATGCCTCTACACTTTTAGGTTGCCCAAACAATAATTTTGAGTACCAAAATAGAAAAGTCTGGCTTAGTCAAAATGCTTGGGTGCCTAAATTACTTTACATACAACTAGACATGTGTCATGAGAAGTGATGATGGGTGATGTTTCCATTTTAAGATTTATTATTTTCTTAAATACTTTTATTTAACAAAATAGAGGGGAGGCACCCTTAAATCCTCTTTCATTCCATAGGAATCAGTAGAGAAAAAAATATGAAATGGAAAGGTTAATTTATATTTTTCCTAGAACAGATTTGGGGATTTATTCTATTCCTCACTAAACTCATTCTTCTCAAACTCACCCTAGAATTAAATAACTCTACGTGGTTGCACTCCATGGAACTAAGATAGAGATATTGTGAACATTGTTGTTGTTATTACCCTCTAGAGTAAATCAACAATTAAGGTAGGGGTTTCCTTGTTAGAATCTCATTGTTCTCTTATCTGTGTAACTTGTGGATCATGAAGGTTTGATCAACTCCTCCTTGATTATGCATATATTTGGTAAATTAAAGAATGAGTTTTTGTCAATTTGTCTACACATCATGTGTTTATGTATAATTTTTGGTAATTCTTCTTGCATGCAATGAAGTTAGGGTTTATGTTATGAAATAAGAGATTTTGATCATGGCTCATGTTCTTAGCAAAATGATAAATTGGGTATCTTCCAACTACCATGAAGTACTCAAATTATCTAATTGATTTTAGAAACTTTCGAATTTCTAATGAACAATTCATGTTTGAACACCTTATGTAGAACCTTGTAAACCCTAGAATATCTATTTTTCTTCTACTAATATCATTAGATCCAGTGGTTGGATTTTGATGAAATTTTGGTATATGTTACTTAGTTATACGGTAAATGTTATGTAAATATTTCAAGAAGATCGTGTCCCGTTTACTAATTGAAATATTGGATGAACAGAGACTGCAATGTGCTAAATTCAAACCCTGGATAGACAACTGTTTGTATTGTTTCTCACTATCCGCTTATCGGATAAAGTTGAAATTTTATGATGATATTTATATATATGTAGCTAACATACAAAAACAATTTTATTAATTTATGATCATCTTAGGTACCCCAAAGTATGGAATAAATGTAACTGAGTTATGCATGTTGAAAGGTGGATATGCTTTTAATAAATCGTTAGAATGTTCCGAATTTTGGGTATGTTGTATTCCCATAAGTTAAATGGATCCTGTAAAAATTACAAGATGATCAGGTGATCTTTGATACCTCAAAGATTTGATAAACCGTGAATGCATTTTTAGAAGCAGAAATTTGGTGCAGTCCCCTTCATCCTTCGTTACCTCATTGTGTGGTGTTTATGTATGCCTTGTGTTTATGTTTTCTAATAATACTTCTTGAACAATATACGTGAACTTGTATGTGGCTAACAAGATAAGTAGTTAGCTTAGGGATTTCACGTATGGACTACAACTAAATGGTCGGGACATTGTGTTGGGTTTTTAAGAGATAGGTTTTACTGCATGATTTTCTTTAAATTTTAAATCATGTTTCAAACTCGGTTCTTGTAACATTTATGAATTTGCAGCTATAGTATTTTCGTTTTGCGCAGTTTTGTACTTTTTGATACTTTTGGATTTCACAGGGTAGTGCTCTACTCGAAATTCACTGTATACACTGCGAATGAAAATCAGTTTACTTGATATATGATAAGTCTAAACAAAGGTTCACGAACTACGGTCGTGCTTGTCTCTTTGAGCAATGGAGAGAGTACGTAGGAAGCCGCTTCGTGATCCAGCACATATCGCAAAGTTGTTCATATTATCTGAAATGAGTTGGTTACTGCTTGGCAGTTCTTATCAACTATTGAGAGATGATTGCAATTTTGTCGGTAGCTTGTATCGTCAAGGAGGTAATTGTAGTATGGATGTTCATACTACCTAGTTAAAGATGATTGCGACCTCATCTAGGTAGTTCATATCACCTAATAAGACATAGAGATGGTTATTGTCATTTAAAGATAACTCATACCATCTGAAAAATGATGGTTGTTGCATATGGTGGCAGTTCATACCATTAACCTAGAGATGGTTACTAACTCTTTTGAGTAGTTCAAATCATCTGAGGAGGATAGTATGTTGAGTTTGACATAGTACTGAGAGTTTGCAAGAAATCTGTCAGGAACGATGGCTTGCATCCAACTGCAATGGCATTAGAGTTTGGTCCTCATAGACATAATACTGTGAGTTTGCCAGAAAATCCTTCAAGGACGGTGGCTTGCATCCAAGTGCACTGGCATTAGAGTTTGGTCATCACAGACATAGTACTATGAGTTTTCCAGGAAAATTAACCTAGAGATGGTTACTAACTCTTTTGAGTAGTTCATATCATCTGAGGAGGATAGTATGTTGAGTTTGACAGAGTACTGTAAGTTATCCAAGAAATCTGTCAGGAACGGTGACTTGCATCCTACTACACTGGCATTAGAGTTTGGTCCTCATATATATAGTAATGTGAGTTTGCCAGAAAATCCTTCAGGGACGGTTGCTTGCATCCAAGTGCACTAGCATTAGAGTTTGGTCATCACAGACATAGTACTATAAGTTTGCCAAGAAATTCATCAGGGACGGTGGCTTGCATCCAACTGCATTGGCATTAGAGTTTGGTCCTCATGGTAAAACGATAGAACTTTGACGGATTTGATGACCCTTGGTATGAGAATCATGCTTATCTGCTTGCAAAGTAGTTTTGGAGAAATAGAAAGACGGTCGCTTCGAAGAAAAAGTAAACATTCTAGTTAAAGTTGGTAATATCCTTTTCTCAGGTGACGTATCGGAGAATCAGATCTTGCCAGACGGGTCGTAACCCGACCTGTTAGAAGCGGAAAAATTTTGGTCTGTTACACTTATACTAAAGAGGTCTCGAAGTCTTTAAGGTGGATCTTAGGAAAGCCAATAAGGAGATGGTGCTAAACGAGGTCGAGGTCGTGGTTGTGAATGAGAAGATGTTGTATTTTAATTTTTTTTGACAATTACATTTAGGTTCTTTATGTTTGGACAAATGTTTCTTTACTTTTGCTTGTTGTCGAAGTACCTACTATGTTTTATTTCTAGTTGTTGAATGAATGGTTTTCTTAGTTAAATTATGTAAACAGTTTTGTCGTTTCAATTGAAAGGTCGTCACAGTTTTAAAACTTATAAAATGACGACCAAACCAGGATCGTCATCTGTTTATGTGCAAAATGATGATCCTGAGAACATAAATCGTATAATTACCAGGGTCGTCACGGTATTAAAAATATGACAATGCCGATACATGATTAGTCATCATGTTTATAAAATTTCGATCATGACGATCAAAGTTACCTAAACTTGAGCCTTTTCTGGATGAAAACGTCTTATAGGTCGTCAGGGTAATAACATTACAAGTACGATGATCAAGACATAATCGTCAAGGTATTAAAAATCTATATATGCCGACTAGAGGTGGATGAATTTGAGTTTTCCTTGAAGAAAATACGTTATTAGTCGTCATGGTAACAACATTCCGATCATGACGTACTACAAAAAAATCGTCACTTTATAAAACTCAAACCGTTAAGACCAGTATTGCTTAAATTTGACTCTTTATTGGATGAAAACATCTTATTAGTCAGCAAGATTACACTACGATCATGACGATTAATATTAGTAGTGATTTTAAAGAAAGGTAAACCATGACGAGGAGTTCAAAAAATTCAAAATTTTGCAAGTATAACTGCACTGATTTACTCTCCCAAGGGCTAGTTTTTGGCACTATCCTATAAATATATTTGTTTTCTCTTCCAAACTACACACTTAGTTTTTATATACTATACAAAGCTCATTTCATCATCCAATCTTTTTAACTCAGTTCATTTGTTACATACAAGCATGGCATCATTTAACTCAAGTGAATATTTGGCCATAATTAAAACATGGTACAATGAAACAAGACGTGAAGACGTCCAAGACGGAAGGGTTGAACCCGAAACCTTTTGGGGAAGGATGTATATCTAATATGTGCGAGATTATGGAAATGTAAAGAGAATATCTCTGCAAAAAAATCATGATAGGTACCCAAGTTATCCAAATTAAACGGCATAGTTGATTTTATAGATGTCCAACAACGGATCTTTAACCGCACTATTTAAGCTTGTCTATCCCATAATTTGTAAGTATTTTCAGAGTTTCTTTTACATAAGTCAAGTTGTTTAATCTTCCATTATAACAACACTAACAAAGTTAGTTTTTGTTTGTATTTTTTTAGGAGGAAGTCGTAAAAAGGCACTACTTGGAGAAAAAGGGGAGATGCATACATATTTGATGAAAGCTATCATTTCATGAATTCCAAAAATTCGGAGTTTGCCTCGGACTATATGTCGGGTTTTGCGAAAACAGGCGAAGATCCATCCTCCAATGAAGATTGAGACCTTTAGTAGTTTTTGATTAGATTTCATGGGTAGATCTCTAGGTAAACCCTCATGAGACTACAACTCGTCCACTAGGGTTACCTAGGGGTTAAAAGTCTTGGTGCACATGCAAAGTATATCGATGCCTACTAAAGTGAGTTAGATTTAGAATTTGAATCAATGTACTAACCAATATTGCATAAATGAAGTAGATTACATTTTTTGAGTCTTAGCTTGTGTAGATAAACAATCTTCAAGCATCAAAACTGCACAACTTGACGAATAAATTTAGTCGTCATTGTCTAATCTGTGCAGAATTACTATTCTGAAAAAATAAATAATACAGGTACCAAGTCGTCATTTTGAAAAATCCAAACGTTGACGACCATGTATTAGTTGGCATGTAAATAATTTAATACCCTGTCATCCAGTGGGGTATTTATCATACCTTTCTCTGAATGAAAAATCTCAAAAATTCGTCATGGTATATGTTAGAGCACTGCTCGGTCGAACTCGCAAACGTTGCTATATCAAGCATGTTTATCAAGTTTAGTTGATCAAAACTATATACTTGATTTCTAATCTACTTATAGCTATGTCTCGGATTAGGATAAAAGTGTAGTTGAGATTTAGACTTCATGGCGTTCACCAATTGAAGAAAAAGATCTACTGAGGAGCTTGGAGGAACTTCATTAACAAAAGGTATGTGGAGACTAAAACTTATCTATCACTCAGAAGTCTATTCTATTATATCTTCTAATGAGACCAAGTCGTATAGCCATATATACTTTTACATTATACACATTTGATATTTCGATCTGAGTTTATATCGCTTATCTATCTCTCGAAATATGTGTTGGAAGGTTTTTGCTTTATCTATGTTCATCATATTCTTGACAAGTTTATTTGGGAACAATTTATTTGTTGGAAACTAAATATTAAGTCAAAAGATGATTATGTGAAAATTACCTTGAACATCTTATATGATTTGTGTTAGACAGTCATTTGATGTTAACTTGGGAATTTTCGTATTGATCATTCAATCACTTGAAAATTACTTGAAGCTAATGGTATGTGTGAGATTACCATTGTCGTCTTCCAAGGATGTTTCAATGATTGAAATGAGAGTTTAGAACAATTACCCATGTCTGAATGAAACACGGTATGCATACCTAGTATGCGAACTGTATTGTGATGATTCAGGTCCGGAACTCTTGTTTGCGTACCTAGTATGCGAACAGATTTACCTGAGAAGGTTCGGAAAACTTGTTTGCGTACCTAGTATGCGAATGGGTTCACCTGAGTTGGGTCCGGGACGGTTGTTCGCGAACCGGGTTTGCGAAGGGCTTGACTAGGCCAAGGTTTGGAGCTGCTGTTCGCGTACCTAGTTTGCGAACACAGTGGTTAAGTTCTAAAATCGGTTATTTATGATTCTCATACTCATGAACTAAAACATTTATGATTTAAGAAATGCAAATTAACTTTGTAAACCGTGGCTTAATGTTCATGAATTGATTCTTGTATAAGTACTTTGTACGATTACGAATCAATCCGATTTTGTTTCAATTTGTTCATATATATTTCTATCAGATAGTGAACAATTGAACAACTCTATTTGAAACACAATTAGATTCATTTGATTATCTTTCATGATTAATTGATCATCATATTTTATCTAGAAGTGTTAGATGAATATGGTTAAGTTAAATGTGTTCATATGGCTAACTTCGGTTAACTGTTATTGAGCCAACTCAATATACACGTTTAGGTACGGTTACCCATATCTAAATATAGGTATATTTCATTTCTGTGTAACAATATAAGACCATCTAACAGTGGAGATTGATTGCTTTTCTAAGCAGACTTAGCTTGAATCTTAAATCAAGATTTCATCTAATGGTTAATATTGAATGCTTTGTTACTAAGCTATCTTACCTTTGATTGTAAGTAACCATGATTTGGAAGGCTATATAAGGGAGAACTTTAGCAACTGGAAAATCTAATCCCGACACTTTCCTGTGTCCTAGTTGCAAACTAGAGTCGATTCTCCTTTAACCTAGGGTTTTCCAAAACCATATTAGGTTAACGACTTGAAGACTTCATTTGGGATTCGTGAAGCCAGATCCAATTATTTTCTCTGTAGTTGCATATTCTGATCTTACTTATTCTAACATATTGAGTTTTATCTTCTCTAATATTTACTTGAGATTTATCTCCGATAGGTAAGATATAAAAAGTAATCACAATAGTTCTTCGTCTCAGACTCTTGTGATTCCGAAATAACTTTTTCTGTTTATCAGTTGGGTTATTGTGAGGTGATTGGTATTTCTAGGCTGCTCTTCGGG
Organism: Papaver atlanticum; assembly: GCA_023531105.1. Lineage (NCBI taxonomy): Eukaryota > Viridiplantae > Streptophyta > Magnoliopsida > Ranunculales > Papaveraceae > Papaver > Papaver atlanticum. Next base: position 18,532,388 of record JAJJMB010002020.1, on the reverse strand, counting down.
AGTATAAGACCGGATTATCAATTGGTTCCTGTACACCTTGATCTTTGTATCAAAAGACTGAACAAAAACCGAATAAAGAATAGACATATTTGTGGGAGACATATTTGTTTATAAGTCTTCGACTTTGGGTCATAGAAACTCTTAGTTATGGGTGCGATCAGCTAAGGGAATCAAGTGCGTAGAATCCGGCGTGGTTCTAGAGGCGTAAGGAACGCGACTGTACCTTAATCGGTATGAGACTTGGTTAGGGCTGAACTACATCCCAGTCCGAAGTTAACTTGTAGTATGCTAGTGTCTGTAACGTCTTAACACAGTGTGGTATTCAAAGCTGGATTAGGTCCTGAGGTTTTTCTGCATTTGCGGTTTCCTTGTTATTTCTTTTCCGTATTATATTTGTTTATATAATTGAAATATCACAGGTTGTGCGTAGTTCAATCAGTTGATAAATCCGACCTTGTTTGTTGGATATAACTTGATTGACACTTGGGCATTGGTATTTGGTACCGTACAAGTTATTCCTCATATCAATCAGGCTCACGGATTTCTATCTGTTCAATTTGCTGATTATTTTGAGAAATAGAGATAAAGCACTTTGATATATTTCTTGATTGAGTCTCACTTTTTAGTTGGTGCTCTCGGAATTATATTGGAGTTTAGTCCATATAGATTTCCGAACGAATTATTGGGTGTGGTTGTTATACCCCCGCTTTTTCAATTGGTATTAGAGCAGGCAAACACGCTAAGACCTCATAAGTCTGTGTTTGTAGCAATCTGATTTCTGTGGATAGAAATTTACCTCTTTCTAACGCACATAGAAATGTATTTCAAAGTTTTTTATTTTGCCAAATGTCTTGGGCTTACCTCAAAGGATAACTCCTTAGCAGATTCTTCTGAATCTCGAGGTAGAAAACTTATGCTATTAGATTCTGATATCATTCCCTCTAAAGTGACAGTTACCACTTATATCAGAATCTGAGATGGAACTCACAAGAACTTTAAAAAAGGATGCTGAGATTATTGATGTTCAATCTTCTAAAATTAGATCTCTTGAAGAAAAATATGCTCAGCTTACTGATGAACTTGAGAAGTCTCTTGATAGTGAACGGGAACTCTATAGTATCACTGAGTCTTTTTCTATCAATATCGAAAACCTTGTTCAAGAAACTACTCTACATCGCGAAAAGATTAGTATGCTTGAAGATACTGTTAAAGAAGACTCAACTAGAGAAGAACGTTTAATCAAGTCTCATTCATCATAATTGAACCGTTGTCGTTTTAAAAAAGAGAAACTTGTTGCATCTCTTTTACTAGCCCAGGGACTGTGTAACTCCTTGAAAAGGGAAAATTATGTTCTAGTGAGTAAGTCATCTTCAGTGCCTATCTTTAATACTCATGTGGTATTATCTAGCATGAAGAAAATTACTTCTATGGAATTGTCTGCTAAGAAACGTTTGCGTGTCTTGCGGATTTGCCAAAAGGCTATGAGTCAAAAATGGGATTCATCCAATGTTTCTTATCCACGAACCAGTTCATTCTACGGGATAAGGAATCATAATGTTATACATTGTTTTGCTAGAAAGAAACAGATTTATGATCTTCAAAATCTACTTCTTTTTACATTTGATAGAGTAAATTGCCTGACGATATCTACGATGGATTTTATTCCTGCAGAAAACCAGAACTCTCATAAAAAGGGTTTCCAACTTCCAAGGTCATTCATCTAGAAATCTCTACAGGAACCATGTTCTTCATAATGGTGCAGATTCATACGCCACAAATGTACACGTTCCCAATGTTTGTGAGAATAATTGTGGCAGATCTAAGTCTAGGAGATGGAATTCTCGGGATCTTTATTCTCTAGAACGGATCTCAAGAGGTCTTAGACTTAATCCTCAGAAAAATCCTTCTGATGGAGGTTCAAAAAGGTCAATGTCTAATTCTTTTGGTAAGGAATACATGGCACAAACACTCAGAAGGTATTTACAACTCTTCTCTCAATATTCATAGTAGGATTACATCTCACTCTGTTACCTAGTTCTAGGTAAATTCATCCTTGAAACTAACTTGAGAGTTGCAAGGATGATATTTATGGGATACTCAAGTTCATTGTATGAAACCGTCTTATCTTGTGTTCTTTTATCTCTGAAATAAAGTTGTTTTCTTCGAATGTGAATGTTGAGTCATATCTTGACTCCTAGTAACTATTGTATCTTGCTGATTTTTCCATGTGCTATTATTTAAAGTAAATCTTCTAATTATCTGATAGACGCATTTATGTGTCTATTTTCATCTCTTTTATGTATAGTGTTAGTACCCATTTTTGTACTAATTTTGGTATTTTATCCCTTGTAGGTGTATTTTGGAGGAATAGGCTTTTGCGGGAAAATTGGCTCGAAAAGTTGTTAAAGGCTCATGGGAGGACATTTGCTATTCGGACTCTCATTTTGGATAAGGGGTAACCCATTTTCAGGCAGCTGCTAAGCACAGACCGGGTTTGGATAAGGGGAGGTCATCCCCTTCGTTTGAAAATTCGTTTTGGCGGGAAAAAAAAGTCACCTGCGTAACTTCCTGGCAAGTTTTGGATTGATTTTTGGAAGTGTTTTATCGTGATTCAATTGCCAAACTAAGTTGGGATGGACTTGAATGGAGTAAACAAGGTTGGTACATCTGTTTATATCGATTAGAATGGGCTGAATGATCGGGTTTTGATAAAACAGGAAAAATAAAAATAAAAATGGAAACAGACAAAAGTTTCGAATTATATTTAGAAGTTACATGCTATATTTTGCAAGGATTTGTCTGTAGAAGAATAAGAGGATAGTTTGGATAATTCAGGAAGGAGGTGAAGTGATTAAACAGGTTAGAAATAACAAAAATTGGCCGAGAAAAAAAAATTATTTTTGGGAAGAAAAAAAAGAGATTTTGATCGAGTTTAAACCGAGCTGTGAGGTATATATAAGCTCTAGAGAGGCTAAGGAAGGGTTACGAACACTTTGGAGAAGTTTAGAGCCTTAGAAAAGCGAAAAAAAATCAACTGGAGTCGAGTTCAGAAACTTTTCTGCTGCTGCGAAGAAGAAGAACACGAAGAACATAAGACCCTCAGAGTCAGTTGCAGAGACAGACTTATTTTCAGTGACAACGATTTACGGTCGCATATTCCTGCAGTCACCGAAGCTTTTCAGCAACAATTCCGACTTCTGTTTTAGACCTTCAGCAACTGCAGAATCCGCTGTTTTAACACTTTTCTCCCTTTTAATCAACTTTTGAGTCATAAACATGTATTTTGAGATTATGATTAATATGAGGAGCTAAACCCCATTGCTGAGGCGATAGAGGAAGCTATTTTTCCAACAAAAAGTGGTATATTCTATTTTATTTATTTTATTGCAATTATTTAATGATTATTTGCCTTGATTGAAAATTGTTTGAGTGATTTTTATTGAGCAATTGTTATTTCTTTTGATAGAGCATTCTTGGACCTAGGTGTTTGATGTTTTATGCTTCGGATTTACACTTGTTATTTTGAAAATCTACATGTTGCATTAGTTTAGAATCAAATTGAACGAGAGAATTGCATGAATATAAATACTAGATTAAATCACTTTGAACTTGGAAATTAGTGGAATCTCAGCCTCAGTGTTCTTTTATTATTGATATCAACTTTGTCAGTGTTTGCTATAATTTTCAGTGATTTTTCTGTTTAGTTTTGAATTTAAGTCTAAAGTTATCCTTCACAAGTTCGAGAATCGAATCCTATTACCACCACTTTCACTACAATTAAAACTCACATCATTATCGAGCTATGAAAATCTATGAGATATTTGAAAACAGAGTGTGTTTCCTTATTTTGGATTCTTGCTGACCCAGTAACTTTCCATAACCGGTTCGCGAACGTCCGTGTACTCTTCTTCCCAAGAGATTTTATAGGGTTTCTATAACAAGGGATTCCTTTCCTTCTCTTGTTCACGAATATATATATATTTGTTGATGGTGAGTTTTTAACAAGGGCATTTATAGTAAATTAGCCTTGATTTAGTTGTATAAATAATCCCTGGCCCGGCACCAGGATTATTGAATCTGCATAAGCATAATTTGTATTCCGCAAGAGAATCAATAAATTTTATTTGGCTAACGGGCTTAGAAGTCCTAAAGATATTTTGAAAGTGTATACGTATGCCAAATTTCAGGGGTTTTCCCCAACAGAAACCTTGTTATTTCATGTACGCCAATATACATGTCTTTTATGTCATATACATGGCATTAGTCTTATTCGGAACGGGATTAAACGTCGTTCTTGAATTAATGAGTCATTAAGAATATTATGCTTAGTTCATAGTCATATCCGTATCACCTCAAGTCACAAAACTCCCGCAACCGAGTTCCTTGGGCATACTATAGCGACACTATTGTATTCGAACTTTGTACTAAAATAGCATTCTGTCTCCAAATCTAAACCCGGCATGTTGCCTTGAAATCAAACCCTAGATTGCAGATATATGATGATCACATCATGAGCATCGTGGCATATTGGATAGGCATGGCCAAGCTGCCGGCATACACCGTATATCTCATAAAGTACCTTAGCAAAACATGGCTAAGGTCATGAAATATCTATTGTGGATTACAGTGCTTTGGCTAAGAAAATTGACTAATAGCTCAGAAGAAATCACTTCAAAACAACTGACTAGATCCATATAACAATTTGGCAAAAATGGCATGTGGCACATCCTCCATAGCGCTACATCATAAGCTGTGGCACCATGCAACGCGCGGCCTCGGAAGCTTAGGCCAAGGCCATGGCACGTAGCCGTGCGACATTCACGGCCTTGGAAGCTTAGGCCAAGGCCATGGCACGGAGCCGTGCGACATTCACGGCCTTGGAAGCTTAGGCCAAGGCCATAGCACGGAGCTGTGCGACATTCATGGCATTGGCATCTCAGGCCAAGGCCATGGCTCGTAGGCGTGCGACATTCACGGCCTTGGCATCTTAGGCCAAGGCCAAGGCTCGTAACCATGCGGCATTCACGGCCTTGACAGCTTAGGCCAATGCCATGGAACGTAGCCGTGCAACATTCACGGCCTTGGAAGCTTAGGCCGTGAATGCACGTAGCACTTGATTCCTTATAATATCCCAATCCTCGTGTATCACCATGAAATCTTGTTTATGCTATCATTGGACCTTTTTAAGTACAAATTTTCTTCTTCCAATATCTTGATTTTATCAAGATCACCAGCTAGATCAGCCTCAAGGCATTTTTCTCGTGAGAGATATTCACCTTGTTTCTCTTCAAAACTTTTTTGTTGAGAGTTAATCCTTGCATCAGATTCAACAAGTTTATTTTCCAATAAAAGAACCTTTTTAAGAGAAACATCACGCTCTTTCTCTAACAATTCTGTTTGAGAGAGACTAGCACTTGCTTTGTCTTCAAGACCCTGTATTTGTTGAGAAGTAATTTCCCTCAAATATTCTTGATCTTGACGAAGCCTTTTACATTCAGAAGTTATTGTTTTCAACTCATTCTGACATTTCTCTAATAGCTCGGTAGAGTCATTTAGCCTATTTTTGTAAGCAAGCAATTGCTCATAAACTGATTCTGAGAATGGTTCAATAACCTATTGCAATACGTTAACTGAGTTTTTCTTTAGTTTTCGTTCTCTCCTAGATCTACTTTTACTCATGTCTTATAGGTTGGATCACACCAAACACAAATTGTTAGATCTTTTCATGTTTTCCTGCTCTGATACCGATTGAAAAGACGAGGTTACCAAAATACACCACAATCTTTTTGTTTCAACCTATAAGTCCTCTTACTAAGTGTGATCGTCTATGGACAAAGTCGAGACAATACAACAACTTCGGTATTCACACTTTGTGTGATCGTCTATTGATACGAGATCGAGACAATACAACAACAAGAAAACTTGTGTGATTGACTATGGATACAAGATCGAGACGATACGAAAATCAAAGTGTACTACTTGATAATAGGTTCAGTAATAACCAAACTCTATAGGATCACTATCAAGTATAACGAAGTTAACGTATATGTGTATTTTACTTTATTATAATAAAACAATTATAATGCGGAAATCAAAGTAAAAGACACAACAAGATTTTGTTAACGAGGAAACCGCAAATGCATAAAACCCCCGGGACCTAGTCCAGTTTTGAATACTCTAAGAATTAATCCGCTATACAAAATCTAAACCAACTTCGTATAGTTGAGACCAAGAAGGCTACCCCTAGCTACTTAGTTCCCCCAGTATCCCTGCGCCTTCGAATTTTTGAGTCACGCACGTGAATAACAAGTCCTTTGGATTGTATTCTAAACAGCAAAGGAAAAATCTATTTGGTAACCACTCTAATCAATCTTTGCTACAAGATATAGATGAGTTGTTGACAAAGGCTCTTCCATTTAATCTAATAAACTCCTTTGTCTGGTTAGATCAATCTAACTTTAACTACCCAAATAGTCAAGTATAGATTCGCACTCAATCAAAATAAATCTCAAAGAGATATATTGAGAATGCCGATCTCACGCAACTAATCAATCGAATAAATCTGATTCTAGTTGGATCCCATCGGATCAAGGTTTGTGCACACAATTCACAAGATATGAAAACCAATAAGAAATCTTGTTTGTCTTCAAATCTTCTATAATCTTCAATAACCTGCAAAACACCACTTGAATCTCTTATGATCAATCACACACAGAACGGAGTCTGTTAACAATGGATTATCATAAGATGTCTTTAGATCTAACAACAGTTCTAAAGATCCCGTCGATACTTCGATCTAGTTTGAGTGAATCTTATATCTCAAGAATAAACAAACTAGGTGCAATTAAAGTTTCAACAACCGTTAGTCAATCAAATCAATCGAAAACTAATAACACTGCAATTATCTAGTTTCCCACCAACGGTACTCGTAGACCTTCTTGATCCCATAGAAGTCTTTAAACGAGCGGTCGTAAGATATTTTACCTAATTATGATACTTTCGTCTCCGAATAGATGGCTCCACCAGAAATAACAAGAAATGAAGTTTTCATGGCTCTTAGGATAGTTTGCTATAAATGCAAACTTAGGTATTTATAGACCAAAGATATTTGGACACCAAGGAATTTCCAAAATCGAAAATATTTTCAAGATATGCAATGAATGGTGAAATCTGGTTTCCATGATTCCAATAAATGCTTTTCCAATATTTTCGAAATCTCTCAATAGAAAATCTCCAATTAGTAAACACACATTACTAATTTTTATTCTCTAGAGATATGCATTTAATTGCTTGTAATTTAAGCATATCTAACCAAAAACCTTAATTAAAAGATTCTCAATTTATTTCGGCACAAGATCACCTTGAGTACTAAGGAATATCTTTAAACAATAAATGATAAGAGTTATTGTTCGTGTTCAAAGTAAGTTGATATCTTTTCACTGCAAATCCTTATTTCATATTTACATGGATTTGCATTCTTGGAATCGATTATACCACACTTCCAAACAAGTTTAGAATTGGTTCACCTGTATTCCAAGACTACTATGTGATTGATCAATACCAAATCACATACATGGGTTCAGTCGGTTCTACCAATCACTAAGATCGGTTATACCTAATTATGGAAATACTTGTGATCGGTCACACCAGTCACTAGGATCGGTTAAACCAGTTACAAGGATCGGTTCCATATATACATGGTATTACTTGTGATCGGTCACACCATTTACCAGGATCTGTTACACCAGTTACCAGGACTGGTTACACCAATTACAAGGATAAGTTACACATACTCATGATTGGTCACACCAATTACAAGGATCGATCATACCATCATATGATGATTACTTAGGATCTGTTACACCAATTTATAAAAACCAGTCATACCAAATCATAAGTCAGGCATTGTCATTAGTTATACCAAGATACATAACATAAGTTAAGATCGGTTCTACCATCTCACACATATTCGTCATCCAAAGATTTGCAATGAATAGCCGAACCAATAAGCCTAGTGATTTCCTTTTCGATTCACGAAACAATTTCATGAATGTACTTCCTTTAAACAAATGTAAAATATTGTTTCCTAGGATGAAATCTTCACCATAACTCATTCACATAATCATAAGAATATATACAAAATTATGTCGATGTTATATCTACGAAGTTCAAAAGATAAGCGTTATACTTCGTAGTCTAATTCCCTAATACTATGATCATTCAAATATGATCATGTCACATCACTAGAGTATTATACAATATGTATAGTATATACAGTTTCGCAGTTATTTTTTCAATATAGCACGACTTGAAAGATACGTTAGGAATGAAACAGTTCAAGTCAATATTACTAACCTCAAGTGGAAGGATGATGTCGTTATTGTAGTTCGCAAGTTCTTCACATTCTTCGGGTCTTTAGAGTAATACTTGTATGTCTCAACATTCCTAGACTTTCTAGTCTAACCTAAACGAAGTTGACTCTAGTTTTAATCAAGGGACTCTAGATGAGTTTTGATACTAAAATATGACAACCAAACTTGACATACTAACGCTTGGTGAGTTTAACCGAGCTATGCTCTAACATATACTCCCGTTTTTTCAGTATAAAATTCCATAGCATGACAACGTTTGGTAATAGTTGGTCGACATGATTGGCATATATACATGCATGTTGTTGTGAGCATGACGACTTTTCGCGACCTGAGTTCTGAATCTCTGAATTCCATCTGTCATTTGAAGAATTAAACCAACAAAACCCTGTTCAATTTCATTTTGAGAAATGTTTAACTAGAGTAATTTATTTTTGTTACAAAATTGTCAAAAACCAAAAAAAATCCAATTTTTGTTTTCTAACATGATCCATAAATTAAATCCAACAAACACAACAATCAAAATGTTTACTTAACAAATTAATCTAACAATATTAACTTAACTAATTCAAAAGATTAGTGCTAATTAATCAGGGGAAGATTTGTAATTATAAAAGATATATGGCTTAGTGGTTTTCAGTTTTACTTTCTAATGATCCATTTTTTTAATTTACATAGGCCCCAATTATTTTTAGTATACCCGAATCCGGCAAGTCAAATAATCACCCATCTTTCTGCGTACAATTGTATTAGAAAGCTCATGGTTGCATAGACTTAGAAACTGTGTAGTTTTTTAAGAAACAAAAGAACAAACCAACTAAGACTAATTACAATTTTTTTTTAAATTACATACACAAGAAAGTTTCAATGCACACAATAATAGAAAAAAAGTTTACTAGAGTTTAGAGTAACCGAAATTAGTTTGATTTTAGAAAATAACTTTATAAAGAAAAAAAAGAAAAAAAATCCAAAGTTTAATGGATTTTGGATTACCTAATTAGACCGAATAAAAATTAAGTATGAATCATCATTTTTGGGTCAACAAATTCTGTTTTGGTAGAATCACAATGCATAGCTTCCAGTTGCATCTTTGAATATAACATCCATTAAATTACCAAACTAACTCAACTCTTCCAACCCCATATTCATTTGTTTTTTCCGAGTCTTGTAAGATATCTTGCTATAGTGTTATCTATTCTTACACATGAAAAATTCGGAAAATAAAAATAGAGACAATTATCTACTAGACCTTCATTTTTCTGATATCCATCTCTTCGTTTTTTGAAGCTTCTCTATTATTTCCCAAGAAAGATCGTACACAGAGCCGTACCAAGATTTTTAGGGGCCATAAGCGAAATACGAAAAATAAAAACTCTATATATGTTAATATAATTTTGTATCACATTTGTTAAAGATTTAACTTTCTTTATTCTTTTATAGGAACTCATCAATTATTACATTGTAAGTCTACCATATCGACCACAATATATAGAAAAAAAATGAAACGCAAAAACAGAGTAATATGCTAGAACACAAACTCGATACTTAATAAGAAATTGGTGTTTATACATGTATGAAACAGTAATTAGAGTTTACATACAAAACTTATAAAATAATATATAAACACCAATTTTTATTAACTATTGATTTTGTGTTCTAGCAAATAAATATTTTTATTTTTTCATTTCGATTTGTTTCTCTATTTCTATGAATGTTTACCCACCGCATTCATATAAATTATTCTTAGAAAGTATTGCAGTTATAATTAAATGTAAGAGTATGTATTTTTCCCATCTAAACAACGTTCCACTTTCACCATCCTAAGAGTATTTATCCATATATTTTTTTTAAATTTCAAGATTTTTTTTTCCAGCGGGTTCTTTTTATTATGTATTTGAAAAGATGAGGGTACTCAAATACACCACAATATTTTGGTTTCAACCGATAAGTCCTCTACCAAAAGTGATCGTCTATGGACAGAGTCAAGACAATACGACAATTCGGTTCACACTTCGTGTAATCGTGTATGGATACGAGATCGAGACAATACGACAACAAGATAACTTATGTGATTGACTATGGATACAAGATCGAGATAATACATCAACAAAGTATGTTACTTGATAATAGGTTCGGTATTAACCAAACTCTATAGGATCACTATCAAGTAATGCAGAGTTAACGTATATGTGTATTTTACTTTATTATAATAAACAATTATAATGACGAAATCAAAGTAAAAGACACAACAAGATTTTGTTAATGAGGAAACCGCAAATGCACAAAAACCCTGGGACCTAGTCCAGTTTTGAATACTCTCAAAATTAAGACGCTATACAAAATCTAAACAAACTTCGTATAGTTGAAACCAAGCAAACTACCCCTAGCTACTTAGTTCCCTCAGTATCCCTGCGCCTTTGAATTCTAGAGTCACGCACGTGAATAACAAGTCCTTTGGATCGTATTCCAAACAGCAAAGGAAGAATATGTTTGGTAACAACTCTAATCAATCTTTGCTACAAGATATAGATGAGTTGTTGACAAAGTCTATTCCGTTTAATATAATAAACTCTTTTGTCTGGTTAGATAAATCTAACTTTAACTACCCAAATAGTCAAGTATAGATTCGCACTCAATCAAAATAAATCTCAAAGAGATATATTGGGAATGCCGATCTCACACAACTAATCAATCAAATAAATCTGATTCTAGTTTGATCCCAGCAGATCAAGGTTTGTGCACACAATTCACAAGATACGAAAACCAATAAGAAATCTTTTTCGTCTTTAAATCTTCTTTAATCTTCTATAACCTGCAAAACACCACTTGAATCTCTTGTGATCAATCATGCACCGAACGGAGTCTGTTAACAATGGATTATCACAATATTTCTTTAGATCTAACAACAGTTTTAAAGATCCCGTCGATACTTCGATCTAGTTAGAGTGAATCTTATATCAGAAGAGAAGATTCTCAAGAATAAACAAACTAGGTGCAATCAAAGTTTCAACAACCGTTAGTCAATCAAATCAATTGAAAACTAATAACACTGCAATTATCTAGTTTCCCACCAACGGTACTCGTAGAGCTTCTTGATCCCACAGAAGTCTTTAAACGAGCGGTCATAAGAGATTTCACCTAAGTAGGATACTTTCCTCTCCAAATAGACGGCTCCACCAGAAACAACAAGAAATGAAGTTTGCTTGGCTCTTATAATAGTTTGCTAGAAATGAAAACTTAGGTATTTATAGACCAAGGATGTTTTTACACCAAGGAATTTCCAAAACCAAAAGTATTCTCAAGATATGCAATGAATGTCAAAATTCGGTTTTCGTAATTCCAATAAATCCTTTTCCAATATTTCTGAAATATCCCAATAGAAAATCTCCAATTAGTAAATGCACATTACTAATATTTATTCTTTAGAGATATGCATTTAATGCTGGTAATTAAAGCATATAAAACCAAAAACCTTAATTAAAAGATTCTCAATTTATTTCGTCACAGGATCACCTTGAGTACTAAGGAATATCTTTGAACAATAAAAGATAAGAGTTACCGTTTGTGTTCAAAGTATGTTGACATCTTTTCACTGCAAATCCTTATTTCATATTTACATGGATTTGCATTTTTGGAATCGGTTATACCACACTTCCAAACAAGTTTAGAATTGGTTCACCTGTATTCCAAGACTACTATGTGATTAATCAATACCGAATCACATACATGGGTTCAATCGGTTCTACCAATCAATAGGATCGGTTATACCTAATTATGGAAACACTTGTTATCGGTCACACCAGTCACTAAGATCGGTTACACCAGTTATAAGAATCAATTTCATATACACATGGTATTACTTATGATCGGTCACACCAGTTACCAGACCAGTTACACCAATTATCAGGACCAGTTACACCAATTACAAGGATCGGTTACACATACTCATGATCGGTCACACCAATTACTAGGATCGGTCACACCAATTACAAGGATCGATCATACTATCGCATGGTGATTACTTAGGATCGGTTACACCAATTAATAAAAACCAGTCATACTAAATCATAAGTCAGGCATTGTGATTAGTTATACCAAGATACATTGCATAAGTTAAGATCGGTTCTACCATCTCACACATATTGGTCATCCAAAGATTTGCAATAAATAGCCGGACCAATACGCCTAATGATTTCCCTTTCGATTCACGAAACAAGTTCATGAATGTACTTCCTTTAAACAAATGTAAAACATTGTTTCCTAGGATGAAATCTTCACCATAACCCATTCACATAATCATAACAATATATACAAGATTATGTCGATGTCATATCTAAGAAGTTCAAAAGATAAGCGTTATACTTCATAGTCTAATTCCCTAATACTATGATCATACAAATATGATCATGTCACATCACTAGAGTATTATACAATATGTACAGTATATACAACTTCACAGTTATGTTTTCAATATAGCACGACTTGAAAGATACGATAGGAATGAAATAGTTCAAGTCAATATTTCTAACCTCAAGTGGAAGGATGATGTCGTCATTGTAGTTCACTACTTCTTCACATTCTTCAGGTCTTCGAAGTAATACTTATATGTCTCAACATTCCTAGACTTTCTAGTCCTAAACGAAGGTTACTCTAGTATTTAATCAAGTGACTCTAGATGAGTTTTGATACTAAAATATGACAACCAAACTTGACATACCAATGCTTGGTGAGTTCAACCGATCTATGCTCGAACAGTATTACATTGTATTTTTAACACAAGAAAAACTTTTTATAATCAAATTATTATAATTGGCAAAATAAATACATTAATATATTACAAATACATCCATGATTAATTTCCAAAATATTATTTGTAAGTTTTTGAAGGATATACATCTTTTGGGGCCTCTTGTTATGAGGGGGCTCTAAGCGGCCGCCTAGTTACCTATGCCCTTGTTACGGGCCTGATTGTACACCATGTTATCTATATCTTCACAACCTCCTTTAGAAGGTCCTCCACGATCACAAAAAGTAAGTGCATAAGAAGCTTCAATAGAAGTGCAAACCATGTGAAAATATTTGATATCGAGTTTGATTGTCATATCGATACCTTTGTTCACTGCGTGCAATTATTGATATAATGGTGAAACACGCTTCATGTCATTAAATTCATATTCAGAACACGCATCAATCGACACACCTTGATGATTTCGAATGAGAACCCCAATACCCGAACCTCCATTTTTACCATTATAATCAACAACGATATAGAAATAATCCATTCCCACATTATACTCTGGTATAGCACTTCGAAATATTCTATAGGTTCTTAGAGCCCATTCTTTCTAAATATGATCATAACTGACACATTTGCGACCATCTTTTGAATGAAAAGTAATGAAGATTCACCACGACTCTTAAAATATTCTTGAATAACAGCATCACCAAACGGGATCTCCTGCTTTGGGAACAAATCAAAAGATTTACCTTTCTTGTATTTTTGTTCACTGGCTGGAAAAGAAGATTCACCGTGACTCTTAACATATTCTTCTTCTTCACAATATCAGTAAAAATGGAATCAAAGTATTTTTTTTTATCAAATAATCACATTTATCTTCAGAGTCAGTGTTATAATAAAACGAAATCTCATAGTCACTCCCTGGGATGTTGTAAACAAATATAAACACATTAACAATAATATTCATTTAAAGATGTCAGATACGTAAAAATCCTGAATCACTAACCTTAATAAACTTTTGAGAAATTTAAGGATAAGAAATATGAATTATAAAGAGTATATTCAAAACCTTCTGTCAGAAATTGAAACCCTATTAACAAGAAAAATGAGATGGGTGAGTGATAGAATCTCTAGAAGATAAGGGAAATAACATTACGACAAGGGGTTGATCCTATTAGGAAAATCAATAGATAGTTAGATTTGGAAATCAGTAAATTTAGAATTTCTTGAACTGAAAGTTTTACAATGTTATTCAATAAGAATAGTTTCCCTTTCAAGTTGTATATTATTGGAAGTTAAGTCTTTTAAATACTTCATGAAAATTGGATGAAAAGCACAAATGAATTTTGCTAGTCTATTTCCATAAACTTGCTTACGATTTGCTCTTGTCTTTCCTTGAGATAAGAATCCGAAAAGGTTCTTATCAATTGGCATCAGAGCTGGTTTGTCTGGTATATGATATACTACACTCAAAAACAAAAGAAAAAGATGGAGTAATAAATCAAGGAATTACAGGACAAGTTGAGGGCGATCAAGACTTAGATTTCTGAAATCAAAGAAAGGACAAAACATATTGTTCATGAAACTTATCTTACAACAGTTTAATGGCGACGAGACAAAATCATTGTTCAGTAAGGCAGAAACATATTTTGAGTATAATAACATCCCTAAAGAAGAATTAGTGCACTTAAGTGTCAGAAAAATGAATTTAAAAACATTGTGAAACCGTTATTGGATACGGAATTAGTGCGTCGAAGTACCAGCCCTTTTTCTTCATTGTACTATTGGTGAAAAAGAAAGATGGATCATGGCATATGTGTTTTGATATAGAGAATTTAATCTAGTTACTCTTAAGGATAAATTTCATATACCGATAATTGATAAATTACTTGATGAACTACATGGGGATAGCTAAAATAATAGGAGAATTTATTAATAAAAAAAAATAAAAATGGAAATATGATGGGACATAAAGCCAGATTCTCCTAAAGAAAGAAGCAAAAAGGAAAGTCATGATCATACACTTCGACTTTGATTTTAGAATATTTTTTTTCCTGAGATTACGATCAATCAAAATTATTGAAGATGGCCGATGAAAAAAATTAAAAATTACTGATAATAATGCTTATAATCTTGATGAGCGAGAAAAGTTTAAACTAGTAAAATAAATCAAAATTTAATGGGAGAAAGGTATACTTTGAGGTTTTACTATATAGAGAGGGGAAGAAGCATACAAAGTTACAAACAAAAATAAAAAGGGGTTTTTTACCTACGTAAAAAAAATTAGGTCAAATAGATGGTAAAGATGGGTATTAACTACCCACATCATTTGGGTTATGATATTAGAATTTTGAAGAAAAAAAGGCTGCATTGAAATTAAATATGGGTTGTATTTAGTCACTGCGAAAAAAATATGCCGCTTTTCTTGAGAGATTGTAGTTTCAGATTGAAAATATTATGTTCGTAGCTTTAAATTTATAAAGGATCAAGAAACTACCACATTCATCCATTAACTAATTACAAGGATTTCCGAAAATCAATGAATTAGCAATTCTTCATCTTTGAAATAATGTTTTAAGCAAAATAACACGAGAGTTTATTAATACAAGAAAAGAAAAATAAAAACAAGATAGAGACATAAAGCCAGAACATCCTAAAGAAAGAAGCAGAAAAGAAAAAGAAAAATGATCAGAAAAGCGAAAAAATACAACTACAAGTTCATCCAAAGTGTTTCTCTGAATACTCTCTTCCGGTGCTACCAAGTAAATTATTTATTTTGGTTTGGCATTTTTTGTTCTTAGAACCACGAAAAACAGGCTACAAATTATCTTAGTTGGAAAACTTGATGTCTCTATATTTAGAGTATCTTTTATCACCATGTTCTCCCACACCGACAATGACGAAATGCTGGATAATCATCATATTCATCATTATCCTACTAAATCTATTAGTATAAAATTGGTTGGAATTGATAGACGCATTGATGTGTCTATTTTCATCTCTTTTGTGTATATTGTTAGTACCCATTTTTGTACTAATTTTGGTATTTTATCCCTTTGTAGGTGTTTTTGGAGGAATAGGCTTTTGCGGCAAAACTGGCTCAAAAAGTTGCTAAAGGCTCCTGGGAGGACATTTGCTATTCGGACTCTCATTTTGGATAAGGGGTAACCCATTTCCAAGCAGCTGCTAAGCACAGACCGGGACTGGATAGGGGGAGGTCACATTTCTTCTCAAAATTTGAAAATGAAAAAAGGCGGAAAACTGTGTTCCACGCCTGCAGCATTTGAGATTTAGATTTTGAGCGATTTTGAAGGAGATTTAATCGCATGAAACAATTGGGATGAACGTGATTAAGCTAAACAGACCTGGTATGGTGTTTTTATTCGACTAAATTGGGCTGTATATCCGTGTTGGAGCAAAACATGGAGTATTTATCGTTTCAAGATATTTTCGGTTTGTAAAAGAAGTTTGTGAAGATTCTACGACAAGATTGGAGTGTATGGAGTCCTTATTCAGTTTGAGAGAGTTTATGAGAGTTTGGAAACCAAGTTGACGCGTTAAAAAAGATTAAACAGGGAAGAAAAATCCCGTAACGTGCTGATAAGAAAAAAACGAGAATATTTGGATTGACTCAAAAGATTTTGGGTCTGGTGGCTATATATAGGTTGATTCGAGTCATAAAAAGGATACGAACAATTTGGGAGAGTTTGGAGAAGTTTAGAGCCTTAGAGAAGCGTAAAAAAATCAACTGGAGTCGATACAGAAACTTTTCTGCTGCTGCTGCGAAGAAGAACACGAAGAACATAAGACCCTCAGAGTCAGTTGAAGAGGCAGACTTATTTTCAGTGACAACGAAGTACGGTCGCATCTTCCTGCAGTTACCGAAGCCTTTCAGCAACATTTCCGACTTCTGTTTTAGACCTTCAGCAACTGCAGAATCCGCTGTTTTAACACTTTTCTCCCTTTTAATCAACTTTTTGAGCCATAAACATGTATTTTGAGATTATGATTAATATGAGGAGCTAAACCCCATTGCTGAGGCGATAGAGGAAGCTATTTTTCCAACAAAAAGTGGTATATTCTATTTTATTAATTTAATTTCAATTATTTTTATGATTATTTGCCTTGATTTATAATTGTTTGAATGATTTTTGTTAAGCAATTGTTATTTCTTTTGATAGAGCATGCTTAGCCATAGGTTTTTGATGCTTTATACTTTGGATTTACACTTGTTATTTTGAAAATCTACATGTTGCAATAGTTTAGAATCAAATTTAATGAGAAAATTGCATGAATATAAATACTAGATTAAATCACTTTGAACTTGGAAAATAGTTGAATCTCAGCCTCAGTGTTCTTTTAATATTGATATCAACTTTGTCAGTGTTTGCTATAATTTTTAGTGATTTTTCTATTTAGTTTTGAATTTAAGTCTAAAGTTATCCTTCACAAGTTCGAGCAACGAATCTTTTTACCACTACAACTACAAAACACATCAGGAATATAGAAGTATTTTCCCAAAATTTCACAAACAAACCTATCGGTAAAAGTCTATAGACTGCATTCTGAAGAGTAAAGAAACGATCCAAAAACGATTCTGAGCCATGGTGTCAATGTCAGTCCTCTCAACGGCCTTGCTCTTCGACCATATAAATGATTCATCAATAATTCAGGCTTTTAAATTTTCTACCACACAAACTCTCTAATGGGTCTTGTTAGAGCATTGCTCGGTTGAACCCACCAAACGTTGGTATGTCAAGTTTGATTGTCATATTTTAGTATCAACTCAATTAAAGTCGCTTGATTAAATGTACTAGAGTCAAATTTGTTTAGGTTAGACTAGAAAGTCTAGGAGTGTTGAGACATACAAGTATTACTCTGAAGATCTTGAAGACGTATCGACTACAATGAAGATATCATCCTTCCACTTGAGGTATAATGATACTTACTGATCGCTGTCGTATGCGTCAAAAATAATTCACTTTCTCACTCAACTAAATATACATGAAGTAAGTGGTAAGAAAGAGTTCGTTCCACGGGAGGCAGTTGTAGTTATTATGTTTTCAATTTCCTAAGTAACCAATTGGGGGGATTTATGATTTTATGCAAAGCAATAATAATAAAATAGAAAGCAAAGTAAATATTAGAGAATAAACAAGAATTGAGAGTATTGGTCAAGGAATTCATCTTCAATCTTAAACATGTACTTGAATATATGATTAGAATTACGATTTAATCTATTTATCATCAAAAACCCTAGACTATCAAGTGAGCAAGATAATCCGTTAATTTCCTAAGTTTATCAACAAACACATTAGAGCTGCGGATGTGAATTCTACCTAAGGAATAACCTAATGCCTTGCGCTAATTAAGTTCAATTCCTATGAGCATTAAGTTTTCAGAAATAGGTTAATCAATGCAGTTGTCATACATTGCGCATGACAAGTCATACAAAGGTCAAACTCTACATACGATTACAAGAGTGTATCACTACAAACTGTAATCATATCATGCTACTTGTATTTGGGATTATCGCTTGATGAAAAACCCTAAATTAGCTATGGACAAGGATGCAAGTTCAATTAATTAGCCACTTAACTAAACAAACATCTAAATCCTATTACGATACGTCAATCATGTAATTATGAAAAACAGTAGAAATTTGAACGATAATCAAGAGAGAAAACTAATGCATTAATCAAGCATAAGTTATATATATAAGACTACATCCTTAACCAATAATATTAAATTAGCTACTAATAGCTATGGAGTTCACAAACATAATTGAAAGAAGATGAAAAATAACCAAAGCAAACCCTAAGATTATATCCGGATCTCCTCCAAAGATCCAATTAGAATCCGTGATATCAAAGTTGTAGAAATCTTGTTTTTCATATCTCTTCTTAGGCCAAGTATTCAAAAGTCCAATAGATAGAAGTCCTCCATGCCCATGTGTGAGAAAAACCCATGTGAAAATTTTCCTCAAAAGTGGTCGTCGGAAAACTGGTGAAGGTGTCGGAATTTGGTCGGAGAATAGTTCAGGTGACCGGAAAAGCATCAAACGAGTCAGGTAACGAGTTAACTCGATCAAAGTCACGATTCAGAAAAAGTCAACTGAGTTAACTCAGTGTGTCATGATTCAAAACCTAATCAAGACCGAGTCAGCAATCTGACTAGGCTAAGTGGATTCTGTCCAAGGCCATTGCACATCCGGAACTTGTGTTGCGCAATGATTGCACTTCACCAGTTCAGTCCAGCCATGATGGCTATGCATTCTTCACAGCCGCAGCTTCAACTCTGTCCATCCAACCATTCTGTAACTGCTCTAACTGCATGCCTTCATCTCTACCCATTCAACAACATCCACATAACCAAGTCACAACCATTAGAATCTCCATATCCTTATCCCTCCCGCATCATCTGCCACCTTAATTGCAGCTTGTAACATATAAGTTCATGCTCAATTGCAGTTGCAATACCACACACAGCACCACATTCAGTCGCCATTCCATTGAAGCATCACTTCCAACTAGCTCAAGTTCATCTTTGCATTTCAGCTAAGTAGCAGCTGCACTACTTGCACTGCCATCAACACACACAATCACCATTCATTACCATATGTAGATGCACTATAACCTGCAATGCCTCGATCCTTTCAGCTTCACCCCAAATTCAACAGCACCACAACCATCTTCTCCTTTCAGAATTCCATCCAACATCATACCAAGCCACTGCAATTAAACCGCCAGTACCATTTTTGTTGTCTTGCCCCTGCAATTTTGTACCTGTCCTAACATTTATCTAAGCATTGATTTTGTAGCTTACTTAGAACCAGCACATAACTGACACCATTCTGCATCAAAGATTCACATCTTATTATCTGTGTCAGCTTCATTCTGTTGCTTTCTACTCTTCACTGCATCAGTTGTAACTTCAACAGCTTCATTCCTAAGCATTCATCTGCAATTCTGGCAAACCCGTTGTACCAAAACCAACAACATCAACTCTGAAATCAACCATTCACCACTGCCTTCAGCCCATGACCTGCAATCATTCAACCAACAAATTCCTGCGGCAGTCAGCTGAACCACCAACTCATCTCGATCCATTCGCAACAGCACCCGTTCAACACCAAGCTTAATACCGCCGCAAAAGAATGACAGCTTATTTTCCTCCATTGTGCTTCCAATAACACCTGCACGTGACAAATGATGTTTTTGCTCTTTTTCGAATTCTTCCACCAACAACATCGGTCTCTTACTTCTCAGATCCATTTCTTCTCTTCAATTTCTCTACACCACTAAAGTTATCATGCTTTTCAGACAGATGAATTTGCATCACTAAAGCCGACATGCTTTTCAGACATAGATGAAGAAATAAAAGCAAATAATAAGAAATAATTTCTCTCCAAATTAACGCCTGCACGTGTTTCTTCCCTTCTTGCTCCAAATGGACAATTTCTTCTTCTTTTGATCTAAATGACTCCAAAGTACCTAAACACTCAAAAGCAAACACAACATACATATTTTACAAGAAAACTAGCAAATAAAGCATAAATAATAGATAAATATCATGGTGTTTTGGACACCTATCACTGACTTGACTTGTTTCCACTCCTATCATTGCTTTCAAGTCGTTTAAGAATGAAAACATAATATGCGACGTTATCTTTAATACTTTGGTATTAGACTTGGTCATTTTAGTATGATCAAAGTGTCAAGGAAGAATATTTGATTATGAAGTATAACGTTTATATTTTGAGTTTCATAAATGTGACATCAACATAATCTATGTAACTTGTTACTTGATTGTGTATTGGATATAGGTGTGATTTCATCTTGTTTCGTAATCGAAAGGAAATCAATAGGCGTTTTGGTCCGGTTTTCATTGAAGATCAATTATATGACCAATCCGAACCTAGGTAATAACTTTGGTAGAACCGATCTTGACCTATGCTGAGAGCTATGGTAAAATCGATCTTTACCTAGTTTGGGATATGTTGTAGAACCGATCTTTACTTATGTTGAGAGTCTTGGTAGAACCGATCCTTACCTATTTTGGGATACTTGGTAGAACCGATCCTAGCTATTATCGGGAATCATGGTAGAACCGATCCCTACCTATATTGGGATACTTGGTAAAACCGATCCTAGCTATTGTTGGGAGTCATGGTATAACCGATCCCTACCTATATATATTTGGAGACTTGGTAGAACCGATCTTAACTTATGTTATGAGTCATGATAGAAACGGTCCCAAGAGCAAAATTGATCATTCGTATTCACATATTAGTTTAAGGTTTTGTGTGAGTTTGGAATTAGGTTTGCTAAATAGGAAAGTTCTAGATGTCAACACAATTTGGACATGAATACAAATCTTATCTTTTATTGTCCAAAGATATTCCTTGATACTCAAGGTGATCCCAATCTGAAATATTGAGAATCTTTTAATTTAGATTTTCGATTTTATGCTTTTGATTTTCTAGCAAATCGAAACATAACTCTTGTAAAGTTATATTAGTTAAGTGTTAAACTAATACTAAATATTTTATAGTGAGGGATTTCGGAATTACAGGTTGGATATTAGTTGGAAATTGGAAAACCCAAATCAGGTACTTATTGCATATCTTGAGAATATTTTTGGTTTTGGAATTTCTTTGTTGTCCAAACAACATTGCTCTATAAATAGTTGAGTTTGCATTTCTTGCAAACTATCCTAAGAGCCAAGAAAATTTCATTTGTGTTGTTTATGGTGGATCCTTCTATCCGGAGAGGAAAGTACCCTAATTAGGCGAAATCTCTTACGACCGCTCGTTTAAAGACTTTTGTGGGATCAAGAAGCTCTAGAAGTACTGTTGGTGGGAAACTAGATAATTGAATTGTCATTTTAGTTTTCGATTATTAATTTGATTGACTAATGGTTACTGAAACTTTGATTGTACCTAGTTTGATTATTCTTGAGAGTCTTCTATTCTGACATAAGGGTCACTCAAATTAAATCAAAGTTTTGACGGGATCTTTAAAAATGTTTTTAGATCTAAATACAACTTGTGATCATCCATTTTTAACAGGTTCCGTTCTGTGTGTGGTCGATCATAAGTGGATTCAAGTTTGTGGTGTGCAGGTACATAAGAAGGCAATTGAAGATTTGAAGAACAAGAAGATTTTTCTTATTGGTTTTCATATCTCGTGATTTTTATACACATCTTGATCAGATGAGATCCAACTTAGATTAGATTTATGTTTGATGTGTTTGATCATATAGTCGCTTAGATGTGCAACTATCATTTGATCGTATTCTTCAATATCCGAATCTGAAAGTTATGAATCTGAATCTAAGTTACTGATTTGGATTGATCTTACCCGGCAAAGGAGTTTACTTATTTAAATGGAAGATCCTTTGTCAAACTCAACAAATATTTTTCTAAAATATTATTGGAGTAGTTAACAAACAGCTTTGTTACTATACTGTTTGGAAGACGATCAAAATAAGTTGAGTGATGAAGACTTTACATCGGTAAAACAACTCAAGATAGTGATTTTATGTCTTGGGATTCACATGCATGACCAAACGGTCATAGACGCAGGAATATTGAGGGAATTAAGTAACTAGGGGTAGATTACTTGGTCTCAACTATACGAAGTTGCCTTTGCACTTTGTGTAGCGGCTTAATTCTGAGAGTATTCAAAACTGGACTAGGTCCCGGGGTTTTTCTACATTTGCGGTTTCCTCGTTAACAAAATCTTGTTGTGTGATTTACTTTTACTTTCCGCAATTATAATTGTTTTATTATAATTAAAAGTAAATACACGTGTACGTTAAATCCTAATCACTTGATATTGATCCTATAGTATATCGGTTTTGAACACGTAACTACCATCAAGTGAATACATTGTTGTTGTATTGTCTCGACTTTGTCCATAGACGATCACACTTGGTATCGGACTTATAGGTTGAAATGAAAAACGTGGTGTATTTGGGTACCCTCGTCATTTCAGGTCTTTTCCAAATTGATATGTACCAATATATAATGCGGTAACGTTCTATTGTGGTGATATATCTTTCTGAGTAGAACTCTGTTGGAGCTCACACAGACTTAAAAATTGTGTACTTCTTTGAAGAAGCCAAAAAACAAGCAAACAAATACCAATTACAAAATATGTACTACATACATAAGAAAGTTTCAATTCAAACTGTAGGAGAAAAAGAGTTTCACTCAAGGTAGTCAATATCGAATATACATGCCGATATTAGAGGTTTTTATCGGCTACCAGAATATACATATACAAAAATACCGACGTCACAAAGACAGGGCGATAAAAATGTTCGTAGCGGTCGATACAGACCGATATATCGTTTTTACTTATACACTGATAAAATCGAGTTAGGTTATTTTTGTAATTCACTTTGTATTTCATAAATACCTAATTTTATAAGTGTTTCAATTTTATCTCTTGCAGCAACAACGACGTTTCAGTTCAATCTCTTATCTAGACTTAAAAGAAGTAAGTACTGATCACTGCTTGTAGTTTGTTAGTTGTTTGTTCAAATTTGGTAGTTCATAGTTGTTCTATGATGTATGATCTAACAATTATTAGATTAACCAATCTTTCCTCTGATTTTTTGACCGATTTAACCAATCTTTCCTTAATCTGGCTCACAAGTTACCAATCACTTATAGTTCTAATAAAAAATAAACAACACCCAATTTTAATTTTATCTTGATGTTTGCATGGATGTTCACTCAAATAGAATCATGTTTGTATTTTTTTATCTTGATTCAAAATCATAATTCATCTTGATTTTTTCAAATTTTGTTGGTGATATAACCGCATGATCACCATCATAGTATTTTTGGGTGAACTATAGTAAATTTCTACATCTGCATGGTCTTTGGATATTATTTCATGTCTTTTGAAGTTATTTCTAACTAAAGTATGTGATTTTCTATTCAGGCTAGATATGGAAAGTGATTCATTACCATTTCGTGCTGCTCCTCGATCTCAGACTTTTTCTCCAGATTAAAAAAAAGATATTGCTGGGGAAGGGGATGAAAGTAATGATCATTCAATAAGAAACACTTTGACTTGTAAGTTATGTGCGAAAATAATATATGGGGGAATCACTAAATTCAAATACTATATATTGATCAGAGTACGGGAAGTTAAAGGATGTCCCGCAGCAACTAGAAATATTATTCACAAGATTAGAGGGGTGGAATAATAAAGAAGAAGCACAAGGTTCACAAGGATCAAATTAATTTGATGTATGCAATAGCTGATTTCAATGGAGAATCTGGAGACGATGGAAATATTAAGGTAGAGGAGGTTGAAGCGGATGTCATTGTTCTGTCTAAAAATAAAATATAAAGGTTTTCTTCTTAAGTAACTATAGACTTTTCAACTGGCAGTAGCACTGCTATATTTGTATCTTGTTTTTCTTATGGGTGTAAATGTTCCTTGATGTGCCATTTTTCGTTAATCATATGTATACAAAGAGGCGAAATCGTTTCTTACAATAAAAGCTGAATGACCGTGTGTATATTCAGTTCCATAAGAAATTGCAGCATAGATACGAAGAAATACGAAGACATAATTCTGGGGGTCCTGAAATACCTATTTTCTTTTATGCATTTGTTAAAGAAGATAATAGGTTGGACCCTGATAACTTGAGTTATTTGCTTCATCGAGTTGATGAGTTTACTGATGCTCAAGCAAACAACGTTATGGGTAGTTGAGGACCAGTTACAAGAGGTAGCTGACAAGTTCTTAGGATCCACTCTCCAATTGATTCCATGGATGATGAATTTTATTTTTATTTTAACAGTGAAGCTATAAGACCTTTAGTATGGGATTATATGGTGTTGGACGTCCTTTGGCTGATCCTGCAAACGCTATTATGGATGATCTACTTTAAAAATGCTTTTTGTTAGAAGGATAGCAAAAAGTGATCTGAGGAGAGCATTAACCGTGGTCGACACACTAACTAGGACCTAGTCGATATATTTTTATAATTCGGACCAATTTAACCATACTAAATACACCCACTAACCATACAAAACTCACACCCATTCACCACCACCACGAACACTGCCACCGAGATATTTCCGATTTAATCTTTAGCAAAATATCTCCATTAGAGTATCCAATAGCTTTCTAACTCTTCATCATTCCTCACGGAAAGTTGTTTCGGTCTTGGTTAAATCTTATTCTTCTTGGTACGATCGATGCATTTCCACTCAATTCTAATACTTCAACACGTTAGACCCAAATATCTTTCTATCTTATTTCATCAAACGCATAAAAGCAGAACACCAAAAATTAAAAAAAAAACTCAAAAAACATAAACAATTATTAGTTGAAAACCATTTTGTTGATATTTTCCCATCTCCCAAATCATTGGAAAATCAATCCTTAAATCCAAAATGAAACAAATCAAAGAAGAAAATTAAATAGTAGAATCAATCAGGAAAAAAATTGACGTATAATTATTTATAAAGATTGGAGTACAAAGAATGGAATAATTTTATTTTTTTAAGTTTATATCATAATAATAATATAAATATCTATGATCTACTGATCTTCATCGTTAATAATGAAAGTTTTTAAAATTTAGAACTAAGATAGAACATTGTTAAGAAGTTGTGTTCCCAATTTTATATTAGAGAAATATAAAACTTATTTAGAATTTTATTATCAATATTGTTATTTAGTCTGTTTTCTATCTTGGTTTCTGCTTTATTCCTATCAGGGTTCATCTTCCATTAGCGTCAGTGGTGGAATTGATTGGGGAGAAGAAAGATCACAATTTTTTCTGGGTATTAGGTGTATTTAGTACGAGTAATTTGGTCCGAGTTAGAAAAATATACGAACTAGGTCCTAGTTAGCGAGTCGACCGCGATTTCAGCTCTTTTCATATCGCTTTTTGTTCTCCCTCTAACAAAAAACTTAAAAATGTAACTAGGGTCAGTTTTTTATCGTTTGATTCTGATTTTTTATATCGTCAGTTCAAGAAAGTGACTAATAATTTTAGTAACTCCATATATGATATGGGGAATGTGACTACTGTAATGTTTATGGGCTAGCAGACACTCTTGTCAATGATTGGTCTGTAGTTATAATGTTATTATGTATGATCCAACTTAAGTACTTTATGTTAACAGAACTAGTTTGGCGAGAATGTATGGTTGCTTTGCAAGAAATAAAGTCATCAAGTGTCTGATCGCTAAAACATGGATGTGTTGCATTTTATTTATGTCAGCTTTGTGTTATCAACTTTATTTCATGTATTAAATTCATTCGAGATTGAAGTATTATAAATATTTAAAATTTTAGTCTTAATGATATATCACCGATAAAAACCGATATAATCTTTTATATAGGTATATCGCACCTGGATGATTCGATACGGATACACGATAATAACTGCCTTGGTTTCACTAGAGTTTAGAGTAACCGGAATTAGTTTGTTTTTAGGAAAAAATAAATACGAAGAAAAATAAAAAAGAATCCCAAGTTTAATGGATTTTGGATGCCACCTAATTAGATCAAATAAAAAAATAAGTCTGAATCCTTAATAAATTCTACTTTGGAATAAGCCCACTCCAGACCTACCAGTTGTATCTTTGAATATAACATCCATTAGACCACCATTATCAAACTTACTCAACTCTTCCAACCCCATATCCTCTTTTGTTTTTTTGAGTCTTGCAAGATATCTAGCTGCAGTGTTATCTACTTTTCCACATGCAAAATTGGAAAAATAAAAAACGACAGAGTTATCTTCTTTCTGATATCCATTTCTTCATTTTCGAAGCTTCTGTTATTTCACAAGAAAGATTGTACACCATATTATCTTTATCTTCACAACCTCCCTCGCAAGGTCCTCCAAGATCACAACAACTGATTGCATAAGAAGCTTCAGTAGAAGTGCAGATCATATGAAAATATTTGATATCAAGTTTGACGGCCATATCTATGCCTTTGCACGCTGCAAGCAATTCTTGATATAATGGTGAAAACCGCTTCATGTCATTAGCTTCATATTCAGAACACGCAGAGATCGGCACACCTTGACGATTTCGTATGAGAACCCCAATACCCGAGCCTCCATTTTTACCATAGTAACCAGCAACATTGATATAGAAATAAGCAACTCCCACATTATACTCTGGTATAACACTTCGAAATCACTTATAGGTTCTCAGAGCCCATTCTTTCCAAATCTGATCATAACTGACACGTTTGCGACTTTTCTTTTGAATGACAGGTAAAGAAGATTCACCATGGCTCTTAAAATATTCTTGAATAATATCATCACCAAACAGGATATTTACCTTCTGCTTTGGGGTCAAATCAGAAGATTGGCCTTCCTTGTATTCTTCTTCTTCTTCTTCTTCTTCTTCTTCTTCTTCTTCTTCTTCTTCTTCTTCTTCTTCTTCTTCTTCTTCTTCTTCTTCTTCTTCTTC